>SNQJ01S0144095.1:38777-51533 GCA_010110895.2 Picea sitchensis
TCATCTATACAACATTCCTTATATAAGGTAAGCTGATACTATCAATATCTATGGATAAACATTAAACAGTTTGAGAAATTTCACATTTAAGATTTACATCGAATTTTTAGGAATCGACTCCATCCTCATGACACGAAGTGCATGAGCGATGAAGTCTCTTGCAACTAGAAAACTGACTCGGGCACTTCTATCCAATTGTCTTCTCGAAATATTCACCATTATTCAGGTCCAACTAGCGCATTCTGAAAATAGAGGTTCTGGTACCGGATTGCACACAGTCACGAGTCTAGTACCGGAATAGAGCAGAGCAGGTAGTACTGGAATAACACACGTCTTGGTACTAGAATGGATTTGGTGTCGGATTAAAACTGTCTTGGGTACCAGAATGGATTTGGTACCGGATTACATGGTGTCTGGTAGTGCCGGATAGACTACTCATAAATCAAATCATTAGGACTATACAAAATAAAACACTTTCAATCAAATTAATTTAAGAAAGTTAAACAAACATGCTTTAAATCATCAATTACCTCTTGTGGACATGACATAGATTTTAGGCATGTGTTTTGGGAGGGAGTAGTCCAGTATAGGTTTATAACAGAGGCAAAAAGGCTTAGATATAGGGTAATATAGGGCATTATTTATGTCAAAATAGAGACTCAACATTTCCCCCATGCTGAAGATGTTGCATGTTCTCATGCAACGTTATCAAAAACTGATACCCAAAAACTTTCTGCAAAATTGGACCCTTTTCTGTCATTCCTCAGATTGAAACATGTTAACACCAAAAGCTTCATTCTTCAATTCCTTCTTTATCACCATAGTGTAATGGATCAATCACAAGACCTTGTTAAGTTTGGTAGATACCTCTGCATGTTTCTCTTTCAATTCCACATTCTCTGCCTTGATATGTCTATCCAGTATTTTGTATTCTTACACTTCTTTCTTCAATCTCTCAATTTTTGTTAATAATGTTTGTTCATTCAGGGACTTTTCCAGGCTTGGTGTGAGTACTTTCTTGGCCACCATCTCTAGAGCCTCTTTTTCTTTCCCCAGACTCCTCAGAGCCTTTATTATCATCTTTCGTCTGCTCAGGGACTTTCCAGGACTCGGTGTGAGTGCTTCCTGAGTTACCACCTCTCGAGCTTCTTTTCCTTTCCTCAAATCCATCAAAGTCTCTGTTACCAACCCTTCTGTCTCACTTATTCTTACCAGTCCTTTTGTTTCGCTTGTGGTAGTTCCCCAACCACTCCCTTTTTCTAGAGAACTTGGAATATCCATAGATTCTCTTTGAGGAGAAGGTATGTATGGAGTTGTCTCCTGTTTGGCCATACTTTTGGTGGTTTGGCCATACTTTTGGTGGTCCTACGTATGGGTAGTGAGGCTTTCTTAGACTTTCTAACCGGGGTAGGAGTTTCTTCAAACAGTTTGATTTTCTTAGATTTACTGACAGGGGTATGCCGGGACACCTGTTCCTCCTGTGTTGACTTGACTTTTATCTTGTGGGCTTGAATTGTAAATTATGGGGTTTTCTTCTGCTGCCAAACCCATATTCCTATCCTGGAATATTGAGGCGTGGGCTCTGGAACTTGTGCCTCCTTTCCTTCTAGTTTCTTTCTATTTTTACTTGTCACCTTAGCGGTCTCCTTCAGTTCACCAACTGAGTTTTGGGAAGGCCGAGTAACTTCAGAAATACCTTCCAATTCTTTAGAGGATTTCAGAGGGGGTTTTACAGTTGGCTCTAGTAAAATATCCTGTTGATATGTCTCCTCCTTCTTTTGTTTCTTATTCTGTGATCGTTGGTATTTAGAGCGCAGGACCGAGCTAGACACTTTAGCTTGTGCATAATTTTTCTTGCTTTGTAGATGGAAGTCAGGGGTATTCTCTATTTGACTGGCTGGTTCTGATGACATTTCCACAATTGTTTCAAGAACGCTACCCAATTGACCACCTCGTTCTTCTTTTCATCTTTTACTCCTTTGAACTGAGGTAGGACTTACTCTCTAGAATTGAGTGGATTTCTTCTTTCTTGATATAGCAGGTTCCCCTATGACAAATTTTTTTGTCACTGATTTCTCAATGGGATGAGATGAGTTGGGCATAGCAGTGTCTTCTTTACCTCTTGATGTCATTTTTCTATCTTTCTTTTCTTTTCTGCTTGAGCCTTCACTGTGTGTCCCTACCTCCTATGTCTCGACTGATTTGGATTTTTCTTGAGTGAAACTCTGTTGGAGTAACTTCTTCCAACTACCCCCTTGTGTTTTTAAAGCATGAACAACCAAAAGTTTGATTAAACCATGATGATGAAGGCTAGTCTCAGATTTCTTGGAGACTGACCTCACCCCTCTTGCCATTTTCTTTAAACTCATCCATAAAAAGTAGGGAAAATTAATCTATGGTCCTCCCTCGAAATGTGATAAAAGATTTAAATGATAAATGAAGGTCACGACATAGCATCCTTCACAGGTGAGGAATTTTTTCAAACTTATAAGCATTGTCCAATATTCTTCTTTGATGTAGCTTCGAGGGATGCCTTTGGTCCAATCGGGGTCGTGATATTCTGGCTTGAGGAATTTTTGACAGAGATTTTTGTCAACGACCACTCTCTTGAAGTATTTTTCTCCAGCCATCGGGAGACCCGTAGCTTTTTCTATAGTGGCCTCTGTAATTGTTAACTTCACATCCCCAAGCTGCACATTTTCTCCATCATATGTCTGCGCAAAGACGAGAGAAATTCCCTCATAATGACCTTTAAATTTCTCCAAGAATGGCACCCACCCTGCCTATTCATATTTTTTCATAAAGCCTAATATTCTATTGTTTCTCTGTATATTTGAAATATGGGCTCATGCCTGTCGACCCCCATGCTAGCTTAAACAATTCTCTCGAGTGGATAAAGAACATAAAGAGGGTCGAGGATTGAGTACCGGATGATAGAGTATCGGTTGGGAAAAATATGCAGGGGATACAAAGGCATAGGGTGTCTGTAGATGGTGTGCCAACAACAGTAAATAATGCTCATCTGGATGGCAGAGCCATCTAGAAGAGTGTTTATGAATGGAAGTGTAGATTACAATGGTCACGTCGATACTCATGATAATATGGTGAGGTAGGTCGTATCTACTAACGGTTTCTAGATTCGTGGGAAGCTTGGTGTCAGACGATATTCACGGAAGGATGTGGTCATTATGATCAGGACTCGTGTATATGAAATCGGCTGGGATTATTACTCGATATGTTGTGATTTGTGGTTTGTGTCATCTCATATAGTACAACAACGAATCATGGTGTTTATTTATTGGATAGACATTGGAAGTATGAGTTTGATTCGGTAAAAGACATCATGACTTTTCACTCTTGTTATTTCGTAGGACACTTCCTCCTCACGAAGGTGAGGTCTAAGATTTCTACAGAGATTCGTGACAAAACAGGGGTACGTCATGATCTAAGAGAAATCAGATGTTCTAAATGAATATTTAGTCTAATTCCTTTAAATAACAGGAAAAAAAAATTGTCAAATCTGTATGTCCTAGCACTAATAATTGAACAACGACTTGGAAACATGATGAAAGTTACCTGACATATTCTTACCAGTACTGGATCATCTAAGTACTGGATCGCCTGGGCACCGAGTTAAAGTTTGCATGGGATCATCTGAGTATCGGATCACCTATGTGTAGAATTTGTAGTTGGTACGGGATCACCTGAGTACCGAATTACCTAAGTGCCAGATCACCTGTGTGTAAAATTGGTAATTAGTATCGGAATAGTGCGAGGTCCCTTCTTTTATACTGAATAGGATCTGTTACTAGATAGGCACAATGAGATGATTTGGTACAGGGGTGGCCCTTCATACATAGAGGTGATCATTGATGCGAGATAAGCACACAAATGAACATTTTTCTAGTGCTTAAAAATCTCAACACTGATTTTGGTGACAATGATTTATAGGAATAACTAGTGTTTTGTGGTCAAATTTGTCTGAAAAACCATGTAGTTGCCAAAGTTTATAGAGGAATAATGTAGGAAAGCTTTGTAATAGGAGGGTACTCTGTAATGACCAATGACTAAGATGATTGAACTCCTCTTCTTATGGAACCAAGGTGAGCACGCTTTTGCTGGCATTTCCCCTTTTATTGCAATACAATAACAATCCTAACTACTACTTTTCTGTGGATTTTTATCGAGCCTAGATTAGTTAATGCTCACCGGTATTTTCAATTTTACAGATTCTAAAAAACTTAAAGGAAACTCTCTATACTATCTCGTGAACTTTTATCGAGCCTAGGCTAGTTCCTGCTCGCCGGTATTTTCAATTTTAAAGAGTCTAAAAAACTTAAAGAAGAGTCTCTATACTGTCCCGTGGATTTTTATCAAGCCCAGGCCAGTTCTTGCTCGGCGGTATTTTCAATTTTAAAGAGTCTGAAAAACTTAAAGAAGACTCTCTGTGGTAGTTGTCCTCCTTATTTGTTTATCTACATGGGAACACCACCAATTTTCCTTTTTCCTTTGTTAGTTACACCAAAAATAAAGAAAAAATTCATCTCATGACACACCTATGTACAAAAAATGGATTTATACAATTTGAACTTACTATGGTAGGTCAGCAGGAGGAGAAACCCTCTTTCCTACCAATTGCATTTCGGAAGACTGAAGAACATTTTTGACAAAATCCTCCTTTGACAGAGGTTTGTGATAAACCTTCAGTCGATGTCCATTTACAACCAAGGAGGTCTGATTTTCATCAATAGTCTTTATCCTTACTGCACCATTGTCATACACTATATCAACCTCATAGGGCCCCATCCATCTGGTAGACAGTTTTCCTTTGAAATTTTTGAATTTGCTATCATATAGGAGGGCCCAATCACCTGGCCGGAAGGACTTCTTTTTAATGTACTTGTCGTGCCATTTGGTCCTTTTCTCTTGTATCAGGGTGGTTCTTTGTAGAGCATCCTGTCTTATCTCATCAAGCTCATTCAATTGTAATAGCCTCTATTTTTGAGCTTCATTGAGGTCCATTCCTAATTGCATGGCAGTTTTGAAGGACTTTACCCGAAACTCTATGGGCAGTAGTACTTGCTTCCCATACACCAACTCATAAGGTGTATGGCATATTGTATTTCTCCAGGCTATCCTGTAGGCCCACAAGGCCTCAAGAAACCTATCAATCCAATCTTTGTGATGTAGCTGAACAGTCTTAGTGAGGATGACCTCTATCACTTTGTTGGTTGATTCCACTAGGCCATTGGCTTGGGGGTGATAGGGAGAAGACTTTTTGTGTTTGATCTTGTATTGTTCGATAAGAACCTTGACCAAATTTGAGGTGAATTGTGTCCCTTGGTCAGTGACTATTTCTTGAGGTACCTCGAAACGAGTGAAAATTTCCTCAAAGAGAAAGTCTACAACAGATTGTTCATTAGCTGAATACAGGGCCTTGGCTTCTACCCATTTTGTTACATAGTCTGTGCAAACTAATATGTATTTTTTTCTACGGGACATGGTATTGATAGGTTCTACAAAATCTAAGGCCCATTTTTCAAAGGGTTCAATTACTACTTGGGCTTGGAGTGGCATTTCATCGACTGTTGTAGGTTTTCCCATTCTTTGGCAATCATCGCAGTTGGCCATGTATTTCTTTGCATCTTTGAAAATGGTCAGTCAATAATAGCCAGATTGTAGGATTTTGTAAACTATCCTTTTGTCATCAAAGTGGCCTCCACATGGGCCATCATGGTAGGCTCTGAAGATATCTTGCATTTCATCTTCCCGGACACATCTTCTGATTACCAAATCAGGTCCTATTCAGTATAGGGTATCCTCATGCCACATATAATTGGCACTTAGCTGAATGATTTTTTTTTTTTCTCTAGATGTCATACCTTGAGGTAGCTTTCTGGTTACCAAATAGTTGGCTACATCTGTGTACCAAGGGGTGAAATTAGAAATGGAAAATAAATTCTCATCCAGAAAATCATCATCTACTAGAGTACTGTCACCTGTATGGATAAGCGTAGACAAGAAATAAGCAACCAAGTTGTCTCTTCCAGGCCTATCTATGATAGTGATATTGAATTATTGTAGTAACAACAACCATCTAGTTACTCTAGCATTTGTAATAGGTTTATTCATTAGAAATCTGATATCTGAGTGGTCAGTGTGCACAAAAACTTCGTATCCTATTATATAGTGTCTAAACTTGTTGATGGCATGTACTATTGATAAAAATTATTTCTCTGTGATAGTATGGTTTGCTTCAACAAGTGAGAGGTTCTTACTAACGAAGTATATAGCATAAGGAATCTTCCCTTCCCTTTGTCCTAATACAACTCCCAAAGCGGTATCTGAGGCATCTGTACAGATATGGAAAGGAAGAGACCCGTTTGGACCTCTCAAAGCAGGGGCACTTGAAAGTTTTTTTTTTAAGATTTCAAAGGAGATTTGGCATTGCTCATCCCCACAAAATTCAACATCTTTTGTTAGTAGTTTGAAAAGGGGGGCAACTAGGTTTGTAAAATTTTGAATAAACCTCCTATAGTAGCCGGCATGCCCTAAGAAACTTTTGATTTCCTTTTGTGAGCTAGGGGTCTTAATTTGGGAAACAATGTCTATTTTGGTAGGGTCCACTCTTATTCCTGTACCAGAGATGTGGTGACCTAGAACAATTTCTTCAGTAAGCAACATTCTCGATTTTTTGTGACCGAGTGAGAGGTTGGTCTCTTTACATCTAACTAGTACCTTCTTCAAATTATCCAATGCCTATTGGAAATCATCCCCATATACCATGAAGTCATCCATGTAGACTTCCACACAATCATTAGTCAAATCGGAGAAAATAGCCAAGACAACCCTCTAAAAGGTAGCAGGGGCATTACATAACCCAAAGGGGAAAACCTTATAGGCATAGGTTCCCCAAGGGCAGGTGAATGTGGTCTTATCTTGGTCTTCTGGTGAAATTTGTGTTTGGTTGTAACCACTAAACCCATCCAGGAAATAAAAGTACCTATTCCCAGATAAAGTGTCCAAGACCTGATCTATGAAAGGTAAAGTGAAGTAGTCCCTATAGGTGGCCTTCTTTAGTTCTCAAAAGTCCACACAAATCCTCCATTTCCCGTTTTTCTTTGGTACAATACATAATGGGGAGACCCATTTGCTATCTGATATAGGGTAAATGAAATTGACTTGTAGGAGTTTTTGGAGTTCTTCCTTTACTATATCTTTCAAGGATGGGTTCATTCTTCTCTGGGGCTGCCTGACAGGTCTGATCTGATCGTTAGTGTAAATATGATGCATACAGGTATATGGGTGGATCCCTTTCATGTCAGAGTAATCCCATGCAAACACATCAGATTTCCCTTGAATCATTTGTACCATCTTTTGTTGTTGATCTGTTTCTAGGCTGGCATTGATATATAAGGACTTCCCAGGACTGATTTCAACAACTTGGACAATAGATTCCTTCCCTTCCTCTACTTGTAAAAGAGTGGCTATTGTAGAAGTGGAAGGGTGCCACTGCCAAGTTTCTTAAAATTCAGGGTTAAATATGTGTGTGTAGTTAGGGAAAGATTGGGGATAGTCAATGCATGCTGAAGCAGCCAAGAATAGACTTAGGATTTTTTCTTCAGAGTGTTCTCATACTCCTTTTACTTGTTCAAGTGTCAACAAGGGCCAAGTACAGTCCTCCTCCCCATAAGGATTCTCCAACCAGAGAGGAACTTCAGTGGCTGGTTGGGCGAGGGGAAAAAGGATAAGTTTTTGACTTTGAGTACCATTGGAAATTGTCATTTCTCTAGATCGACAACTGATGAATGCATCAACAGTGGCCAACCAAGGTTGGTCGAGTACCACTAGGTGTCCTAGTTTGGGGGATTTGGGATGGATTACCAAGAAATCCATAGGGTATTCCCAAGAGGCCAATGTTACTGTTATATTATCTAAACTTCCAGCTGGGGTGATGACTGATTTATCTACAAGATCTAGCAAAGTTTGTGTAGGTCTTAAGTGATCTAGTTGCAGTGTTTTCATAGTGTTTACTGACATCACATTTATTTTTTCCCCTAGATAAATCAATGTGTTAGGTAAGGCAACGCCATTGATTTCTATGGTTACTACTGGGTTTCCTGGATCACTATACTTGGAGGGCATTTCTTTTATAAATTCGGATAACTTCTCTACCACCTGTATGACAAGAGGTTCCTTCCTCTTTCTCCCTGGATTTTTAATGCAAAGGTCCCTTATAATTTTAGCATAGATAGGTATGTATTTAATGGCCTGTAGTAGTGGGATCTTTACACATATATTCTGGAGTTCAGTCTCTAGATTATGTTCTAGAGGTTCCTCAGTTTTCCTTACGAGCAACCTTTTTGGGTAAGGGGGATTCATTTCATGGGGTGTTTCTATTGCAAGGAATTTGGGAGAAGGAATTTCTTATGGTACTGGAGTGTTTCTTTCTTCGTTCAATGGATCAGTCATCTGTTCTTTTCTTTGAACCATTTGGACATCTATTTTTTATTCTTGGTTTGTGTGATTATGCACTTTTTCTTCTTGAATAACCATAGTGGAATTTGTTTTGTTTACAATCCTTCCAGATCTTAATTCAATTCCATTAAATAGAGCTGGCGTTATTACATATGTAGGAAAGGTTTGTTCTTCAACGTTTTGTATAGGTTGTGTCGGTCTGTTATTTGGGTTAGGGATAGGTTGTGCAGGAATAGGGATAGGACGAGGAGGGTTTTGGATGGGTGCAGCTTGCATTGGTTGCTGCATATTTGGATTCATGGGTAGTGCAAGTGGTTTTTGTAGTTTTGGGGGTGGAAGAAGAGCAGGGGGGTTAAATCCTTGGAGCAACTGTGAAATATTCGAAGGATATTGTGGATAGGTGGGAAAATTTGTTGGTTGAAATGAGGCATTCCCATATACAGGTCCTCTCCACCCCTATTGCCAAGGTTGGGTTTGTGTCGACCAGTGAGGATAAGACATGGGTACCCATTTTTGTTGGGGGTATTGTGTAATTGGGTCGACAAACATGCTGGGGTTTTGTTGTCTCCATGCTCTCCTAGGGGGGTAGGATGTCTCAAGTTCTCCTCCTCCCTTGAACATGGCCTTGAGTCTGGGAAGAGAAGGGCATTCATTAGTAGGATGGTCCTCTGTGCAAAGACCACAGATTTCAATAACATTGAGGGGGCATTCCTTTTCAAGGTGTTTCCTCCTACACTGATGACGGAAAATTGCTAACACAACATTTTCTTCCTCTTGTTTTCTTTTAATTTTCATGGTATCTAGTTGGGAACTGATGGTGTTTAGGATACCTGTTTAAAATTTTTCCAATAGATTTCCTAGTTCAATCCTCATGATGCCTCTGGATGTGGGTTTAGCAATTTTGTTGGTAGGGTACCTTATACTTTTCCTTGTTTTAGCTTGACTGTGAGAGTATCTTTTACAATACTCTGCTATGTCTACAAATGGATTTTGGTATATGTCCCCAGAACTCATGAGGTTTAACACTTCTATACAATTATCCCTCACACCCTTTAGAATGATAGTCCTAACTGTAGTTGTATCTAAGGAAAACTGCTTAGTCTTTTGGTAATTGTATAAGAAACTCTCTAGGTAGTCTTCTAAGATTTCTTCTTCCGATTGCTGCATTTTGAATATATCATTCCTAGCGTCTCTAGGTCTGCAGTAATCTTGGTATTTCTGGAGGAAGGTCTCCTTCATACCATCCCAAGAAAAAATGGTGTGTTCCCCTAAGCTCATGAACCACCACAGTGCTGAATCTTTTAGTGTGGCTGGGAAAAGTTTTAATTTTTTAGCATTATCTGTGTAGTTATAGATCCTACACAATATGTCAAATTCAAATAAAAACGAGTCAGGGTCTTCTGTTGACATACCTTGGAAATGAGGAAGTGAAGATAATGGAATGTTCTTCATAGCAACGTCTTTAGAAATATCCAGTATGGGGAACCCAAATGTCTCTGTTTCATTGGCTGTGCTTCCCTCTTCTTCTGCCATGTTTCCAAGTAATCTGTAGGGAGGTGGTGAATTTTCTCCACTGAGTGATGGTTCCACCACCGGGTTACCTGGTATCTCTGGTTGTTCCAAGGTTTTGTGTGGCCTCCGAACAATAGATGCAACCTCTTCTATTACCACCTCTGCTTCTTTTCCAGTTTCTCCTCTGGATGGGGTTGCCAGTGCTTCCTCCCTTTCTTTCTACCTTATGTCTTTAATCTGAACAGTGGCTTCAGATCTAGTGCCTTTTGTTGTTGTTTCAATTGTTGCCTTTGATCTCTCTCCTCTAAGAATTTTTCCTGCACGAGTTTTCGATGAATTAGTATAAGGGGGAGTTTCCTTTGTTGTTTGATTTTCTAGTTTTTCTAAGATTTTAGGAGCAATAAATATACCTTTATTATCTCTGTACCTACTCATAAAAAAAATGAAATAAATGAAAACGCAGATTCCTAATTAGAGGTAGGAGGACAACCTGACTTTGGAGCAACCCCACCAAAGTGGATGCTTAGGTTCTTACCTTTCGTCTTACCATCTTCTCTCCATCCTCAGATTATCCTCAAATCCAATCCAATACTTCATCAAACCAATAAAAAATATGCTACTTGTTACCGTTTACAACTCCCCGACAATGGTGCCAAAATGAAATGTTGGTGCGTAAATATGTTCAATGTATATCTCACACACATTTAAATGTCAATCTGGGATTTGTAATCGAAAGAGTCGTTACACTATATGTGCCGAGAACAAGTAACCTACCTAAGTCTGTTGCATATAGGAAATAATTAATAACATAAAAATCCCGTTTCTAAGATTTCTAAATACTTCAAAGTATTCTCTGAACCTATAAAAGAAAATTGATAATGAAACTTAAACAAACAGTCAATCAAAGAGATGTTGTCCTAGATAAACAAGTATATTCATTTCAGGCACTTGAATTGAAAAGATGAACTTTAAGAAGCTTGTCTCATGTAGCCATTAAAACAATCAATTCCAACCCTTCTCAAAACAAAAGCCAACTTCAACCTCATGTAATTAAATCAAACCAGCACAAGGGAAGTTCAGTATAACTGAAAGAATTTATTATAGAACATGAAGATGAAATATAAAGTCTCCTAGTCCCTTGCGATACTAGGTCTACTACAGTCATAAACTCAAAATATCAGTCTCACACTTCAAATTATGAAATAGCCACCTTCAACATCTGAGAATGAAATGTCTATTCGATCTAACACTTTCTTATTCACACCAATCCAAAATGATTAACTCAATGTTCAATCCTGAAAATGAAGTAAAGACAAATCACACACACACTGTTGTAAACTATCCACACAAACACACAGAACGTATACAGAGGTTTACCTTAGTTGGGGAGGTGGGCCCTTGCCGAACCAACAAGGAAATTCTTAAGGGAGTAATAGACTAAAACTTTTCACTCACATCCAAGAATTGACATAAAAGATCTTCTGTATTAATTAAGCTGGTAAATTGGATCAACAATCTTTTACTTCATACATGATAATGATAAGTATTGTCTGGTTCTTACAATATAATTTTTTACATTCGCCATTATATCCTCTCTTTATCATATATACAACATTCCTTATATAAGGTAAGCTGATACTATCAATATCTATGGATAAACATTAAACAGTTTGAGAAATTTCACATTTAATATTTACATCAAATTTTTAGGAATCGACTCCATCCTCATGACACGAAGTGCATGAGTGATGGAGTTTCTTGCAACTGGAAAACTGACTCGGGTGCTTCTATCCAATTGTCTTCTCGAAATATTCACCATTATTCAGGTCCAACTGGCACATTCTGGAAATAGAGGTTCTGGTACCAGATTGCACACAGTCGCGAGTCTAGTATCGGAATAGAGCAGAGCAGGTAGTACCGGAATAGCACACATCTTGGTACCAGAATGGATTTGGTACCAGATTAAAATTGTCTTGGGTACCAGAATGGATTTGGTACCAGATTACACGGTGTCTGGTAGTGCCAGATAGACTACTCATAAATCAAATCATTAGGAGTATACAAAATAAAACACTTTCAATCGAATTAATTTAAGAAAGTTAAACAAACATGCTTTAAATCATCAATTACCTCTTGTGGACATGACATAGCTTTTAGGCATGTGTTTTGGGAGGGAGTTGTCCAGTATAGTTTTATAATAGAGGCAAAAAGGCTTAGATATAGGGTAACATAGGGCATTATTTATGTGAAAATATAGACTCAACAATCACTACAAAAAATAATATCAACATAAACTTCAATTAATAAAATATTACCTTGACTTACCTTGATGTAGAGGTTGTTTTCTGCACTTCCTTTTTTGAACCGTGCCTACTGCAGATACGTATCCAGTCTAGAGTACCATGCTCTAGGAGCCTTTTTTAGACCATACAAGGCCTTCTTTAATTTACACACATAATCTATATTCTATGACAAATGAAATCCTTCTGGTTTTTCAATGTAGACTTATTCCTCAAGTTCCCCATTCAGAAAAGCTGATTTTACATCCATCTGATATACTTTAACATTTTTGGAGCATGCATAGGCTAAAATAAAATGGATTGCTTCCATTTTGGCAACTAGGGAAAATGTCTCTTCAAAGTCGATTCCTTCAATCTGTGCATATCCTTTACATACCAATCTAGCTTTGTTCCTTGTAACTTGTCCATCTTCATTTAATTTATTCCTAAAAACCCATTTTGTGTCGATCACATTCTTATTCTTTGG
>SNQJ01S0144095.1:55117-78096 GCA_010110895.2 Picea sitchensis
AATAGACTTATGTGATGTTCCATATTCTTCCTATTCTTTTCCCTTTGATCCTTTCTTGACTGCTACTGGCCCCTCCCATTGATATGGTCATTCTTCTAGTACCCATTGGAATTATTTTTTTGTTATGCAATACTGCATCTTTAGCCATGTCTTGTTAGGGTCTCTTCTAGATTATATCCATATGTTATGCCTATATTCCTTAAAATTGGCTATCCCCTCATGCTCCTTCACCACTTCAGGTGAAATTATCCATGTATATGCAATTTTCTCTTGAATGTACATGCCAAAAATTATTGAGTTGGTTTTTCTCTGATTGGAATCTTTGTTGCATTATAGGGTTTCATATCTTGTTGCACAACACTTTCCTCTTCTATCACAAAAAACAGAATACTTCAGTTTTTCCCATGCATCTAAAGGTATCAAAATCAACAGTCAGGAATATTGGAACTCCATTCCAACATCATGTGCATCTTTGTAGTCTTATAGGAATAAATTGAGTAGATATGGCACCCAATTTAGAACTATTCCTTTTGTGCATTGTGCAGTTGCTGCAACTACCCCTGCATGCACCTCTTCTTTGTGACACATTCTAAGTAGCTTGCATGCCATCAATTTTGTTGCAAATTTGGTAGCTGGGTCATTGATATTCTTAATTATCATACCTTTGATGCCTATGTTTGTGACAAATTGTGCCTTCAAATCCTCTGAAATAGCCTTCTCCTTTGTTTTTTCATCAAGATATTTCTCAAGATTTACCCCATCTGTCGATAGTCCTGTAAGCTTAGAAATTAAGTTAACACTGATTTCGACAGGTCTATCCATCCACAAAATCACTCCATGTACGTGCGATTTTTTTTATTTACGCATGCATTAACATCCTTCCCCCTGTCGAAGTGACGAATTTCCAGTAAATTCATAATTCTAGAGTTGTAAAGTCTATATATCCATTGTTTGGGCTCCATTATCGTAATTACTTTAAAGGTTGACCCCCTATTTTCGATGTCAAACTCCTACACAAGATCTAGGAAATTTTATACTTCGGTCACATCATAGTCGACGTAATTCAACTTGGGGACACTTCCCAACACATATTCTACAACTATGACCGAATATGGAATGTGGGGAATTGACAAAAAAATATGTTTTTGTGTGTGCATTGTCACCATTGCTAACCTTTTCTTCAACTATCCTATGGTTGTTTCTTCTCGGGTTTCTTCCTCATGTATTTCTTCATTTTTTTCACGATCATCTTCAACCTCTGGGGCTTCCTCTATTCTAGATTTATTTTTTGTGTCCAATTTATCTGATTCTGTATTCTCATTGTCTTCTTCCTACTCAACATTTGTTAGTGCCATTTATGGGTTTGTTGTATTATGGTTTGTTGTTTCCCTAGGGTTTTTCTCTTTCGTCGCTTGGCTTACTGCCTCTTCTTATGGGTTTTTCTCCTCGACCCACGTCACACTAAATGATTCACTTTATGTTGTTGGAATATCATCCACATCAACCACCCCGGTCATCTCCTCCATAGATATGTTATTGCTTCTGGTCCTTCACGTGAACTGACTTGGCACTCCGACTTTTGGTGGTGACATTTTTCAAATTCTAGAAAAATTATGTGCAAGTTAGTTGGATTCTTCACAATATTCTCCCATGATCATAATTTTTTCATTGTATCACTCCTTTGTTAAAAAATCACAAGTGTTTTGTCTTTTACATGATTTTCCCTTTTTATAGAATTTGTCATAAATGCTCTGATGTGCCCTCTCTTTTTTGTTCACAAATTTTTCATTTTTCCAATCATTTTCCATCCCAGTGAGTCACATTTACTTTTCCTGCATGCAGTATCATGAATTTTGTTGCACCAATTTATTATCTATTTCACATTGTCATTCTCAAGTATATGTCATCCATTTATTCCTCTAACTACTTTTTTGGATTTTTCTTATTTTTATAGTTTTCGTTTTTCTTCCTTTTTCTTCTTTTCTACTTTTTCTTTTATTTTTCTTCCTACATTATGTACAATTACACTTTCTATGTTGTAATTAATTAGGGTTGGTAGGTCGACTATCCCTATATATTCTTAGTCGAATACCATTCACCATTCCTTGTATCTCCTTTCCTACTAAATCCTTTAGTTGCACAACACTTCCATCTGTGATAGACTTTATCTCATATGGCCCTAGCCAATGCATTCTGAACTTCCCTTGGTGTTTCAAGTATTTATTGTCATAGATGAGAACTATATCTCCTATTTTGATGTTTTTCTTATTAATATGTATGTCATGTCAAGATTTATCCTCTACTTTCTGTACCTCCTGATGGAATCCATATATGATTCTGTCTTCTTCTAATTCCATGAGTTGAGCCAATATTTCCTTTATTGTGCCTCTTTAGTTCATATCTGTAATTGTTGCAATGTGCAGACTTGGTATCAAATATTCTAAGGGAACTATTGATTCCTATCCATACACCAATCTAAAAGGTGTCTACCCTCTTAGCTTCTTGTATGTAGTTATATAATCCCATAACATTGTTGGTACCTTCAAGTCTCAATAATCCATGTTTACATTACAAATATTGGTAAATGCATTCTCCAATATCTTGTTGAATGATTCCACTGTTCCATTCTCCTGAGGATGATAAGCAGTGATCTCTTGATGATGTATCTCAAATTCTTCCAGCATTTCCTGGATTGTACTGTTGATAAAGTGAGTCCCATGATCACTCATCAATATTCTTGGACATCCAAACCTTGTAACTACATGTTCAAATAAAAGGAATGCTACAGTCTCTGTGCTACAATCATTCATTGGTGTTGCATCATCCCATATGGTCAAGTATTATGTCACTGTAATAACATATATAGATCCTGATCTTCTGACTGGTGGATTAATTGGACCTACAAAGTCCACTTCCCGCTAATCCAACACTTGAAAAGTTACTTGAGGTCTCAATGGAATCTCATCCCTCCTGGATAGATTTCCATCTCTCCGACATGCATCACAATTCTAATAGTATGGATTTGAATCCTTGTGAACTGTTATCCACAATAATCATGTGCACAATACCTTCTGCACAATGGACTTCCCTGGATAGTGTCCTGCAACAATTCCTTCATGTGATTATTCTAAAATGATAGGTATTTCATGCTCCATAACACATCTCCTCAAAATGTTGTTTGCACCAAGTTTTTACAAGTGACCTACAATCAATTGGTAGTCTATAGCTCTGACCACCAAAATTTTCTTCTATGTAGTATGCAATTCCTTTGGTGCAAATATTGTACTCCAAAACTCAATAATTTCATCAAAATACTCATCATCTATATGTACTGAAAAAAATTGTGCATCCGAGAAGTTTTCCTCCAAGTTACTTGGTTCCTCTCCATTCGTTATCCTAGATAGGTGATTTGGTCCTGCATTCAATCTTCTAGGATTCACCACAATTTCAAATTCAAACTCTTGGAAGAAAAGTAGCCATATGCATATTCTTCCCCCCAACACTGGCTTATTGACAAAATATCTAAGATCATAATGATCTGTAAAAATCTTGAAGTGTTTCCCTAGCAAATAATGTCTGAATTTATGCAATGCATACACCATGGTCAATCCTTCTCTTTCTGTAGTATTGTAATTTTGTTATGAATACGATAACTTCATGCTTGTGAATTTTATAGTGTGATCTATATCACCTTCTCCTGGTTGTCTCAATATTTCCCGTAGTGTTATTGTAGATGCATCCACATGCACATGAAATTCGTTTTCCCAGTTTGGAAACACTAAAATTGGTGATGTAACCATATTCTCCTTCAAAATATCCAAACTTTGTTGGCATTCCTCATTACACTGATATTTAGTATCCTTATTCAGTAATTTCTCCATTGGCACAACAATCTATGCCTATCCCCTTATAAAATTCCTTTAATACCATGTATGACCAAGTGTACTCTTCAACTGGTGCACTGACTTCAGTGGTGATAAGTTTACTATGAAAATAATTTTACCAATATCAACTAGTAGACCATGTTTACAGACCACATGCCCTAACAAAATCCCAAAAGGTGCATTGAAAATACATTTATTAATATTCAATGCAATCTGACATTGTCTACATCTTTCTAACATCAATATTAACACTCGCATATGATCCTTTAATAAACTAAACATTATCCAATCATTCAAGTAAACCTCCAAAAACGTATGAATAAATTCTTTAAAGGAAGCTACTACTACCCTTGAAAAAATTGTAGGTGCATTCTTCAACCCAAATGGCATAATTGTATACTAAAATGATCCCCATTCTTTAGAAAACATTGTCTGGTGTATATATTTTGGTGCTATCCTAATCTGACGATATCCTAAAAATCCATCTATAAATGAATAGGCCTCTTGACCTCCTACATTATCCAAAACTTTATCTATAAATGGGGTAGGAAACAGATCATATAAGAAAGCTTCATTCAGTTTTCTCAGATCTACATAGATATTGATTCCCCCTTTCTTCTTTTCCTGCACCACCATAGGGAAAATCCATTACGATTCTTCCACAGATTCTATGGAAACATCCTCTAACTTCTTGTCAATTTCTTCCTTTGTCTTCTTCTTATACACTAGATTTAACCCGTAAGGTCTTTGTCTTAAAGGTCTAGCATCTGGTTTCAAAGGGATATTCATCTCTCCAAGTTCTCCTGTTAATCCCTTCATCTCTAAATATGTCTCTGGAAACAAATAGTTGTACTCACGCAGTAACTTTGTGATTATTTCTAGTATCTGATTATCCCAATAATCTCCAATCCTTACAATATTTTGTTTTTTTGTAGTTCCAATATTTACCTTCTTGATATTTAATGGTGTAGCATAATATTTTGAATATAGCTTTGGACCTTGTACTTCCCTCTCCCCTTCAACTTCTAGGACCTGGATATTGCACGGGTTTTGTTTTGTTGGGTTTTCTTCTTCTGCGATATGATAACAATGTAGAAACTATCTGACTATTTGTTTCTTATGATATGATGTCATAATATCCACTTCAAGTTCTTTGAAAATCCCATCTCTTACTACCTTTAGTGTTGTATCTATCTATGGACTTTCATGCTCAAAGGAAATGTAATCAAAAAGTTATGTTGTATCTCTTCTCAATTTACAGTTTCCCTGCGTTGTTCCTATTATGTGTACTAGTTCTTTGTAATTCCTTCTAATGTGTGAATAAAATGGTGCGATCATTCTTCTGGTGGTACTAATTTCCATTGAATTATACATCTTTCTACATGTTCTCTGGGTTGTCCAATTCCATCATATTTCTCCTCATATCTATGCTCTTGTTCTGCGTTGAATCTGATGTGCATTAATCTCTTGCGTTGATACCATTTGTTGATATTATCTTTATCTATACCCCACCAACGGGCAGGTGTAGATTTCAAAGAAATATCTAGTACTAGTAGCCTTTGATTTTATACTACTTCTGATTCAAATTTCATTAAAAAATATTATAATTCATTCAAACCATAAAACGTAGGAGGCTCTCTTACCTCTAAACCAAACCATCTTAGCACGCATGTCATTTTGGCACATATTCTAGTGGATAATTCATGTAGTCCCTGCTTCCAATTCTCTAGTCTTGTATCAGAGTCTGAAGCATAAGAACTAATACCCCTCCAACTCAAAATTTCATTTGCAGTTGGGTTGATATAATCCTCTTCACGTGTGGTAGTTCTATACAATTGATTTATTTCTTCTGTAATTAGATTTTATGTCACAGGTTCCACATACCGTCCTCCTTCTAAGGGATCCAATGGTGCAATAACTCTATATTCTCCAGATTCAAATATCATATTCCTTGTATTCAAAATTTTTAATATCCTGGTTATCAAAATCCCAATCCATACCTAATAATGATGGATATGGTGAAGTATTATATACTATGTCAATGACTTCAAATTCTTCCATGGTGAACACTCCATCTATATCTACTTGTATCCCCTTCAATCTACCAATTGGTACCACTCTATGATGATTTTATAACTTAAAATGAATAGCTTAGAATCCAAATGTAGGTTCTCCCATAGGTTCCCATGTCTTCTTTGGCAGAACATTGACTTCATACCCTAATTCTAGTATAATATCCCCCTTATTAAAGTCTCTAATGTTTGCATTCAACCTGAATTCCCTACTTGTTCTTCTCTTCTTATGAACCTGATTGACCCTCTTGAGTTCTAATTTCATTTCTTCTCAATAATTACAATTCTCTAACAAACATTGTAATATTTGTAAAGAATTTTTGTCATTCAACAACTTCACATAAGACCCCAAAAAAATTCTTATATTACCTACTTGTTTTGATGACTTCTCTCTGTTAGTCTGATGAAATAATGGAGGAATTCCATAAACTGGTATATCATCTACTGGATTTTTTCCTAAAGTTGATGTAATCTTTTCTTTGAGAATCTCTTATCTAGCTTCTTTGAATGTCTCCTTATCTTTGCACGCTAAAAACTTTTGTTCAGGTTCTGTATTCTTTCTTACCCACTGATACTGGTCATGATCCTTCTTTTCTACATCTCCTCCTATATTTTCTCCCCCTATATTAACTATGTTTATCTTCTTCCCATCTTCTTCTATGTTTTCCACAACAATCCATTAGATGGTCTGATTTTTTGGGTTCCTCTTATCTTGTATCTTTACCATAAGTGTCAAAAATTCTTCTGTCTCATGGTATGTTGTGTGAAAATACATACATGTCACAAGTGTTTGTGGAAAATCTCTTTCATAGTGTCCATGTTTCCAACAATTGTGACAAACTACAAATATTATACCCCCTCCAAAGCCTCTTCCTCCTTAGCCTCCTCCCCTGAAGCCTCCTCTATTTCCTTGATTATATCTATGTGGTGTATTATACTATGATCCTTGATTATACTTTGGTTGTGAATTTTTGTACTATGGTGGTGTTTCACATTGTTATACTTTGGTAGTGCTCCAAATTGTTTTGCGTTATTGTACTGCAGTGGCGCTGCAAACTACTGTGCGTTGTTATACTACGGTTGTTGAGAATGATTTTACTACAGTTGTTGCATATATTGTGTTTTCATTAATTCAAACTACACCCTATATGCATCTAATGTCCTCTCCTTCATTATCTCCAAGGTTTTGTAGTCTTTGTCTTCGTGTCCAACTGACTTGAAAAAATTACAAAATTTACTCTTTGGTAATGTTTGATACTTTTGCATCATGGGAAAATGATAGGGATCATGTCCATGTGTTTTTCATATCTCACACCATGGTCCTTCTAATTATAATTTATTTGGAATCCCTATTCCTATATACTGCACAAAGGTTAGACACTCGTTCTTATGATGACCTTTTGTTATGCAAAATGTGCACCAGACATCTTCCCTCATTTTCTTTCCCATATTTGGATTCAACTAAAATTTTAAGTTCTGTAGGTATTCTCTCAGCTCTTCCATAGCTAGATCTGTATGCATATATTTATTTTCCTATAACTTCAATGTTCCTTGCAAGGCTTCATCCTGGGTTTGGAACTTTTTTTTACCTCAAAGGATACTTCAAATGTTCCAATAAAGAGTTAACAAATAAGTGTCTATGTTTCATATCAGTAATAGGGTACTTAAACTTCTGGTCCACTTCCTACACTGATTCTCCCAATTTTTGCTTAATCTTTATCATCTCATTCATGAACTAATCCTATGAACTTGGTTTCTAAAATTTATTTATTAATTACCTCTTCACCTCTGCAAAGATTGTAGGTTCTCCCATTGGACAATTTACTGTGAGACTCATATACCAATCCAATGTGCAGTCTTTGAATGCGATTTCCAACTACGCAACCTTTGTATCTTCATTTGTAATATTCTTAGCTTCCCATATCTTCTCACAGATAAAAAAATGATTTTTTGGGTCTTTTGACCCTTCTCATCGAAACTATGGTAACCTAATAGTTGGATCTTGTCTTTCCATTGTGAAGTTTGTTGTACTACCAACTCCCCGTGGTGTAGATAATTGATTGGTACTAATTGAACTTACACTTCGACTTAATTTTTCACTAGACCCATGTCTTGTAAAAAATCATTCTACCACTAATCACTTGCTGATTAACCAATTTTTCTTCTTCAAATGTATTATTCGCACATGGGGTTGTGGGTTCCACACTAATTTGGATCTGGAATGGATATCCTTCTTCTACTCTTGACCCCTAACCTATGGTTTTCATCTCATATGTGGCACACAATATTTCTTCAATCTACCCTGTGACATGGAGATCCTCTACCTTTTCCTCATCACTATCCAATCCCTCTCACTCGACTATTTCCCTCTTTTTCTTATTGATCTTATACTAGTAGGGTCTTTCGCTGCGTATCACTCCTGATTTCCTTATTATTTCCCTGGTTTGTTCCTCATCCATCATTATGGGATCCATATCTTCCTGCTTTTTTCCTTTGTCCAAATCCCTCTCCATATCTCATATCTTCCTTAGGGTTTCCCCCAAATCCCCCATGCCCGTAGAGTGATTTAGTTGTCTGATTCCATGGTCGTCATGCCTTTATCCTTCAATAATATCTTGATCGACGTGTAAAGTGACCTAATGTACCTCCCTCTTGGTCCCTTCAAGAATTTCTTCTCTACAGAAGTATATGACTTCGCGATATCGACTGTAAATTCAGTAATAAACTCTGCAGTAATATTTTCTAACCAAAAATCCACTCCACACATGAATTTATTATTAACCCTTTCCAATCACACAATATTATCAGTAGTCCACTCTACTAGCCTTATCTAATTAGTTGGATGACTATCCTTCAACCTTAATAACCACTCATGTAATAACTCTAGAGAATAACATAAAATGTGACATGAAAATCAGTAAAAACATACCTCTATAGATACTGGTGCGGTGTATACCTAGATCTTTTATTATCTTTCTACACGAACTCCCGTTTCTTTATCTCCAACCATATTTCAATATCTCTCTTTGTCAAGTTCCATGGTATAAACATCCCCTTTTACCACTACATTCTCTTCATCAAATCCCCTCCAATCCGATCTGTTGAGTTCCAACTAGCAATGGAACCATTTCTTGGATGTATGGGCTGACCTAGGTTCTATCTTAGTTCTCCAACAAAACCTTAGAAACCATTGGCCCCTCTGGTACACTAGAAGGAAACATTTCCCACAGATTGCATAGCGCAGTCTCAATCGAGATGGCTTATGGGTGATTACATGACCCAAGTGTCTGCAATCATGGAAGGGATGGAACTTGTGGGGATGTTAGGAATATTAGTCTTCTTATACTTCAACATTAATCATATTTACTATAGCATTGTTCATATCTACCATTCATTTAACCCTAACCATTCATTTTGCATAATTATTCTAGTGCGCATTGTAAATAAACTCTAACAAATGCATTCATTTATCCATTAATTCATCATAAATCATAATAAAGAAACACAAAGTGCACATAGATACACCATATTTTACCGTGGTTCACCCCCCCTGGGCTACGTCCACAAAGATATTCTTCTTATTTATTATTCTTCATCAAAAAGTTCATGCGTTGCATGCATTACATCATGGGTTTAGTACTACTAAGGATAATCAACGTTGCACCAGGCTCCATAGCTTTCAACCTGACCCTCAATTACATATCCAAAATTGACTCCATCTGAGCTCTGCATCTCTCAACAAAACTAGTACTGCGACTCAAAACTTATTCAAGACTGAATTGAACCTCACAAAAACTAGACAAACTCAAGATAAGATATATCAAAAGATATCCCTTATTTTCCTTATACATCCTCTATTTATATTACAAATATGGGTAAAAACCCTTACATCATACTCCAAAACCCTAATTCTAAGTAGACTCAACTTGTCCACATTCTAACTTCCTTTGCATGCTAGTCCACAATTCCGTCCTGCTGCTTTTCCTTTGTTCTCGGTGTGCTACTTCCTTTTCCTTCTTGGTCCATTTTGCCTCATTTATTGCACTGTATATCGAACCTTACCCAAAAATTTCATGCTTCAACATCTAGGCAGTAGTCCTTTACTGTTTGAAGGCGAACCATCATCTATTGAGGAGACTATGGTATTGGCACAGGTTTTGACTTGATTTCTATAGTGTTTTATTTTGTAGTGAATCTTTTATAGTAGACATTAGATATTTACTATTGTATTCTAGATTTCATTCATAATAAATTTCAAAGTTGTCTCTTCAATTCTATGTGTATTCATGTTGCATACTATGTGTTTGATGAAATGAAAACTACTAGAATACATGTTTTTTTTTTTTTGAAAGTTACTAGTTAGTGTGTGGCCTAAAAACACATGTAACGAAAAGTAGTTGAGAAAAGCACACAAAGAGAAACAAAATCATTGGAAAAAAAACAACATGTTTTAACATATCTCTATTGGGGATATTGAAATCTAGGGATTAACATGAAGAAATCATATTCCCATGTCCCCTCTTCCACTAGTAGGTTCTTCCATTTGACAAGGTACTCTATAATTTATTGATTTATCACCTTCTTAATCCTTGTTTCAAGGATTGTTTCTGGTTCTAGTATGATTTTCCCTTCTTCATTAATCTTTGGTAAAATAGTTTGGACTAGATCTTGTTGTAAATTACCTTTTTTAAGTATGAAACATGGAATACCAGATGTACACATGAATATGGAGGCAACTCCAATTTGTAATCCATACTTCCAGTCCTTTTCAAAACCTTATAGGGGTCATAATATTTAGGTGATAATTTATTATACTTATTTTTTTGCTTGAGGGACATCTATTTATATGGTTGTAGCCTCATAAATATCCAATCCCCCACTTCAAATTCCCTTTCATTATGATGTTGATATTCTTGTTGTTTCATCCTATTTTGTTCCAGAATCAAGTTGTCCTTCAATAGTTTGAGAACCTCTTGTTGGTGCCCTGTGTGGTCTTCCACTATTTGAACCTTTGAAATCCCTTTCAAGGGTGATGCTATGGATGGAGGATGATATCCATAAAGTGCTAGAAATGGGGGCATTTTTTATGAATTATGGAAGGATGTGTTGTACCACCATTTCTCCAAGGGAAAGCACTTGACCCATTATTTATTTTTATCATATGCAAAGCAACAAAGATATCTTCTAGAAATTTGTTCACAAGTTCAATTTTACCATTAGATTGAGTATGGTAAGATGATTTGTGAGCCAATTGACTACCTAAAGAACAAAATAATTCAATCGAAAAAATTCCAGTGAAAATTGGATCTTTGTCACTTACAATAACCTTGGGGACTCCATATAGTTTTTAAATTATTTCAATGAATGTTGTATATACTATACTTTCTTTAAAATGGTGATAAAAGGAGAAAAAATGGGCATACTTTTTCAGTAGATCCACCTCTACCATGATTACAATATTTCCTTTAGATTTGGTGATGTAAGTGGGAAAACCTCCTATGGACTACACTAGGGTTATAAAGTGCAGGTAGAGCTAACCATCTAAAGTATCCTACTTTTAACAACTATCTTGTCATTACCCCACAATCATACATAAAAAGCAAAGTATAGGGATATGGTAGTCCTACCTTAAACTCTACGTCCGGTGTCGATCCCTTTGTGCTTGGTTGTTTCCTGACTGCAAGTCTCCTCCCAAGGCTGACCTGCATTCATCAAAAGACAAACAAGAAACTACAAGCATGCATTCTACATATGGATTAGTGGGTTAGATATCATAACCAAAATGAAAATAAATCATGAATATTGAAGACATCATTTGGCGGGACGGAAAGAGTATTTCTTTATATTAATCTCACAAATGTGGTTACAATATGAGACCGAAAACTGCTCCTCGAACTCGGTATTGGGCACCTTTTTACCATGCACCAACTGCTTCCACGTATTCTTCTCCTCTTCAGTTATCTATAGGGAAATGGCAAGGATTTGCAATGGAGGAAAAAGGGAATTCTGGCTCAAACTCACAATGTGGTTGCAAAATATTGGGGAAAAGGGGGAATACTAAAACGGGCAGAGTTTCTTTTCTCTCATGCTTTCTTTTTGAAATGGAACCCCAACACCTTCTTTTATAGGCCAAAAATATAGGTATTTGGTTGGGTGACTGGCTATAGGCGGTCAAATCATTAGTAACGTCCCAAAACTTGTATCCCTTTGCAATATTTATTTTTCATGCTTTTTGTGAGTGTACGTAGGCTGTAATGGTTCATCAAGCATGTGTATGTAGGTAGTAGTGGTGTAGGGCACGTACATCTACAAGAAAATGTTTTTTTAGAAGAATTGTTCAATGATGGCTTGGCAAAGATAGCAAGTAAGATGGCCTGATGCCAGGTATGCATGTCTGGTGCAATTTAGGGTTATAATAGATGCCCCCTAATTTGTGAGGTCAGAGGAGCATCTGATGGATGAAATACATTACAAATATTCACCAACATTCGAAGCAAGTGAGCCCAGAAACCAGAGTTCAGGAGGTGCCATCTGCAAAATATAATTTGTCTCACCAAGGCGAGCATACCCATGCTCGGGATGAAATAAAATGATGGTTGCCAATCAAATACACTGTAGATCTATGTCATATAACTATATAAAGTGTAGCTGTGAGAAATACACAATGGATCTACATCTCAAAATCAAAATATATACATGTATAGTATCCATCTTTAAGAAGATAATGATGACTGATGGTTGGAGATGAGGCCTTCAAAGCTCAAGAAACAACTTCAAGATCTTCAAAACTCAGGTAGGAGTGTAATATCAGTGTACGACTTCACTACCCAGAGGTCTTCGACGACTCATCGAGAACAGACAAGAGGATCTCGATGATAAGGTAGAGAACTTCATTGATTTTGAACAAGGACTTGATTGGTCTTTTAGGGTGGTCGGGCATGAGGACAAGAGACAGACTACAGAAGGGCCGACTCAAGCTTAGTAAAACTTCCCTTGGAAAAAATAAAGACAAATGATGAGACTCAGGCAGCATGGCATTGACATAAGTTCATGATGCAGAAGGCAATGCAAACTATCCATATGTTTGGAAGGATAACCAAATGGAGGAGGACACAACTCTATGTAGTGAGAATAACTTCCTAAGGTCATATTAAATCCCATAGCTTGATGAAAAAACATAAGGATTTGATTTTTCCAAGGGCGACTCATTGTGCTTCCAATAAAAAGAAAATACTTTTCCCTTCTTCTTTTTGGGGTATATTTGATTTTTTTTGTCTTTTTCAATAATTTTGGAAAGCTTGAAAAAGAATAAAAGAATGCTACGTTACAAAGGAGGAATGAGTGTCACAGAAATTCTAGTTCCAAGCACAAGGAACACACTGATGCTCAGAGAAAGGAGACAGATGCAGAAAAAGGAAACTTGGGAAAAATCCTCCATGGGTCAAGGTGTCAAGACACAGAGGAAACTTGGTGCAAGGCTTGTGTATAAGGCATGCTTCAGATGGTTCAGTTGAGAGCAACATGGAGATGGAATTAGGCCAAATACACAGGAATGCAAATGCAATTTAATAAGACACAATGATAATGTCCTTTGATGTAATTTTAACAAGCCCAAAGAAGGTAAGCTCGACATTTTTTCATTTTTAGAGAGTCTAAAAAAGCGTAAAAGGAGACTCCACTGGGGTACCTTTTTCGAAGGTAGTCTAATCGGTTCAAAATAAAATAGCACTGAAAAGACATCTATTCAAAACCATTTTAATGAGTGTGATAAAGACAAGATCACTCGGCAATATTTTCATTTTTAAGGAGTTTGAAAAGAGCTTAACTATGGACTCCGTAAGGGATGTTCTTCTAGACCAATTTAACGAGTGCGAAGAAACTAGGTCACTCAGCCATCTTTTCAATTTTAGGGAGTCTGAAAAGAGCAAATCTATGGACTCCGTGGGGGTTCCTTTTTCATAATTTTAGTCCCTCAGGCCCGAGAAAGGGTTAAAATTATACCTGAGAATACTCTTCAAGAGAACCAAAGCTCCTAGAGTATACCTTTGTTCATACAATTGACTGTCCAGACCGAAAAATGGGTAAACTACCACCAGACAAACGTGCCTTCAAGTTTTAGTTTGGCGAGTGTGAAGGGAAACAAGATCTCTCGACAATATTTTCATGTTTAGAGGGTCTGAAAAGGGCTTAAAAGAAGACCTGTTATTGTTTGGGAGTCCCGAGGGTGAGGTCAAGAGTGATGATGAATCATGAAAATGAGGCTCAAACTCATAATCAGGAAACACTAATAAGGACTCTCGAGCCTATAGTCATTAATGACGACATGGAGGCCAAAAGCAATGAGGATCTAACTAGGGCATCCATGTAAAGGCAGGCTCTACCACTAAATTACAATACTTCTAAAGTATCAAATATGGTCCTGTGTCAGAACTCGGTGGGGTCGATCCTATGGAAAAGTGCAAAAGACAACGAGATGTAGAAAGTGGAGGTGGAAACCTAACTTAGATGCAAAAAGTTTGAAAAATGACTTTTTTACCAAAGGACCTTTAAAAATGAACAAAATCTCAAAAAATTTCCCAATAATAAAAGTAACATGTATCGTAACATCCCATAAGAAACTCAAGAACCATACTAAATGATCTTCGAGCTAGAAAAAAATGACAAAGGGGTCCAAAAAATGACAAAAAGGGGCCAAAAAGTCTATAAATAGAAGTTGGCAGCTCATACCATTGTAAATTGAGAATTGACCAAGAAGTCAAAAAAAACCCTTTGCTAAAAGAGTTGATTCCGAGAGCTTTAGAGGATGAAATGAACTTCCCCTTGGACCAAGTAATCACAAACTAGCTTCTCTTGCATTTCTATACTTTCCTTTTTCTTTTTAATTTGGTTTTTGGGGGTGTGTGCACCTCTAAAAAAGGTCAGCCCTATGTGTACGCAGGTTGTCTTAGGAAAGCCCATGTATGCTTGCATGTAGAAAAAAATCTGCCTGCATGCATATGCGACTGTGTCCAATACAAGCTGTGTACACCCTCCAAATTGTGGAAAAATTTAAAAAAGAACGCTTTTTTACTCTCTTTTGAACTTGTTCTTTTTGCAGGATGTACGTTCATTGGAGAGAAAGGGAGCATGAAGACATTGATTATTTGGTCTCAAAATAACCTGATACTCTTATCGTATTATCTCAATGTGGTTTGTTGAAATACTTCCAGTGTCCACTGATGAGGTCACAACCCAGGTTACTGAACGCCTTGGTAGATTACTGGCACTCAGATGCTGAGGCATTTATGCTTGAGGGGCATTCGTTGAATCCAACAACTAAAAACATTTAATTCCTAATTGGTCTCTCGAGGAGAGGGGATCCATTTAGCTTAAGTCCCTTTCTCCTGGGGCCTCACAACATAATTGAGTTAATCGTGCTACACTGGGAGGCGAGCACAGATAAAGTGGGTTCTCAGGTGCCGATCAACAAGATTTCCAACCTATCACTGAAAGTGATAGTTTTACTTATTGGGTGGATCATTGGATCTGTGATTTTACAGTAGGCTTCCCAGGTGCACATGCATTATGCGGTACAGTTCTTGAATGCATGAGCGTTCGACTAGAGCATAACCATGCTAGATTGCATGAAGTGATAATTGACAGAGTGTCGGGTGCGGGAGAACAAAAACTTTGGGTTTGGGATTGTTTTATGTTCTTTATTCTTCGAGCGGGTATCCAGTCTCAGTCCATGAGAGATAGTATGAGGGCATGAGGCCTCTCTCCCAGCATTATGTATATGGGCGGTGTTGTTGTCGGGACAGGGAGGAGGGAGGAATATTGAGGCCTTCGATGATAAATTTTTCGACTGGAGGTCTCGACAGATTTCAGCCATAGAGGACTACCCCTATGTCGGGTTCAACTTCTCCAGGGATCCTGATATGCCCATACCTCCCAAAGAAGAATGAGGAGAGATAGGTATGTTTGTTTTTCAAAGTTATTTAATTTTTATTTCTTTTTATATATATCATTTTTATGTGTACCAGAGTATCTGACAACTATGTATCTGTTATGTATAGATGTGGGACCAATTCTGATGTAAGCGGGAAAAACCCCTACAGACTACAATAGGATTCTAAAGTGCAGGTGGAGCTAACCGTCTAAAGTCTCCTACTTTTAAAAACTATCCCAACATTACCCCACAATCATACATAAAAATAAAAGTATAGGGATCTGGTAGTCCTACCTTAAACTCCGTGTCCGGTGTCGATCCCTTTTCACTTGGTTGTTTCCTGACTGCAAGTCTCCTCCCAAGGTTGACCTACATTCATCAAAATACAAACAAGAAACTACAATCATGCATTATACATATGGATTAGTGTGTTAGATATCATAACCAAAATGAAAATAAATCATGAAGATTGAATGCATCATTTGGCGGGACGGAAAAAGTATTTCTTTATATTAATCTCACAAAGTCGATTACAATATGAGACCGAAAACTGCTCCTCGAACTTGGTCCTGAGATCCTCTTTACCATGCACCAACTGCTTCCACGCATTCTTCTCCTCTTCGGTTCTCTCTAGGGAAATGACAAGGATTTGCAATGGAGGGAAAAGGGAATTCTGGCTCAAACTCACAATGTGGTTGCAAAATATTGGGGCAAAGGGGGAATACTGAAATGGGCAGAGTTTCTTTGCTCTCGTGCTCCCTTTTTGAAATGGGACCCCAACACCTTATTTTATAGTTCCAAAAGATAGGTATTTGGTTGGGTGACCGACTATAGGTGATCAAATGATTAGTAACAACACAAAAGCCCGTATCCCTTTGCAATTTTTATATTTTGCACTTTTTGTGAGTGTACGTGGGCTATAATGGTTCAGCAAGCATGTGTACATGGGAAATAGCGATGCAGGGCATGTACATCTTCAAGAAAATTGTTTTTCAAAAGAGTTGTTCAATGATGGCTTGGCAAAGATAGCAAGTAAGATGGCCTGATGCAAGGTATGCATGTCTGGTGCAATTTAGGGTTATAACATTTGGGTAAACCTATAATAAAATCCATTGAAACTTCTTTCCAACATCGACTTGGTATAGCTAATGGTTTGACTTGGTATAGATAATGGTTTGACTTGGTATAGCTAATGGTTGTAGGAGACCCGATGTCTTGATTGTCTATTCCTTATTCTGTTGGCAGACCACACATTCAGACATAAATATTTGAACATCACTTTTAATACCTTCCTATTAAAAATCCTTATTGATCCTATGGTACATTTTGAAGAATCTTGAATGTCTTCATATAGGATAAGTGTGCAATTCCATAAGGGATTTATGTTTGATTTGGGAATTATTACATAAATAAAGGTGATCATGATACAATAGCAAATCATTCTTCCATACAAAATTATCTAATGAACTAGGGTCCTCTTGTAGTTGTTGAATGGTCTTTCATACCTCTTGATCTTTCTTTAATTTTATCCTTTCTTCTTTGACCCAATCAGATTGCAGAGTAGAGATAGAACATAGTGAGCCTTCCATTTCTTCTTATTTCCTTGAAAGGGCATCTTCCACAACATTATGTTTTCCTTTTTTTAAATGATTTCAAATTCATAACCTAGAATATTTGTAACCCATTTTTGTTTCTCCTCTAATATAAACGTTTCTCCAAGAAGTAATACAAACTATCGTGATCTATTTTTACTTTGAAGTGTCTTATTATTAGGTAGGGGCATCATTTCTTAATTACATCTAATATGGATAACATTGTTTTTTCATAAATGGGTTTGATTAAGTTTTTTTTCTTTAAGTTGGTTGATTTCAAAGGTAAGGGGATTTCCTTATTACATTAAAACTACACCAATGTCATGTTTTGATGGATCACACTCAACAGTAATTTTTTTTGTGATCTTAGGTGTGGCTAGGACAAGAGTTCTACAACTGTTTTCAAATTTCTATGGTGAGGAGTTTCGAAGGTGTTATCTAGATAATCCACAATTGGTGTGATTTTTTTCATCGATGTTTCGAATCCGAATCAGGATTCATCATCAAGACTAATCATCAAATTAAATCTTGTTGATCTTCACCAATTAATATTTTAGATGCAGAAAAAAAAATTAATTATAAATTTTTAACCAAGTCATCTATCTAAAAACCCTAATTTTAGAGTTAAACTTTTTTTTATTTATTAAAATATAAAACAAAAGTAAAATCAAATAAACTATTAAATTAATAAAACAAATGATAATGATTAATAATGACCTAAGTATGGATATATATATATATATATATATATATATATATATATATATATATATATATATATATATATATATATATATATATGTAGTTTTGAATGAATGATTTTAATATGATTAGGAGGCTTTTAATTATTTGTATGCTTTTAGGGTTTATGCAATTATGATTTTAATCATAACTAATTATTAGAAAGATTTAAATATGATTGATAGTGTTAATATATGTAGTAGATACATACTATGATTAAGATACATAATGTTGTTAGTATCATATGATTAGGGTTAGGATTAGGGTTTAAAAGATTGGGATTAGTTAGGATTTATAAGTATTGATAATAGTGTATATACATATATATAAATCTAGGGATAGAATGATAAAAATTAAGTATTTAATAAATGTAGATTTAGGGTTTATAAGATTAAGATTATGGTATATAGGACTTAATTAATAATATATATAGTGACAAGTTTTATAATTAAGATTTTATAGTAGTAATAGGACTGGAAGTTAGTTAGACCTATAAACCTGTAGACTAATTCAAAGAATAAAACCAAAGACAAGGAGAAAGGAAGGAGAGAAAATGTGGGGTGTCATGCTGATTTGATATGAGGGTCCTTAGTTGGTTTGTTATTAATGGATCCTAAACTTCTACTTACCTCTAGGCCACCATCTCTATTCATATTATTGTGGTGCTTGATTATAGCCTCTTGTTTTCAAAAGATTTGGATTTGTTCTTGAGTTGAGGAAGAATTTCTTCCATATTTAATAATTTTGTTAGAGGTTTCTACTATTTGACCATAGTCTTGACAAAATTGTGGTAATATCATGTCAATCCTAAGAATAATCTAATTTTATTCAAGGTTTTGGAATTGGCCATTCCCTCATAGATTTAATTTTGTTAGGGTTCACTTTTACACCTTCATGAGATATAATATGACCCAAATATTCCCCTTGTCCAACCATTCCCTCATAGATTTAATTTTGTTAGGGTTCACTTTTACACCTTCATGAGATATAATATGACCCAAATATTCCACTTATTCAACCCCAAAGGCACACTTGGAAGGCTTTACATAAAGTTATTTCTCTTCCAATAGTTGTAATACTATGTCAACATGTTGTACATGTTCTTCCCAAGATTTGTTGTAGATTAATATGTCTTCAAAAAATAATAACACAAATTTTCTAAGGAAAGGATTGAAATTAGAATTCATCAAGATTTGAAATGTTGAAGGTGCATTAGTAAGTCCAAATGGAATAACCAAAATGTCATAATGACCTTCATTTGTTCTAAAGGTTCTTTTGGGAAGTCCTCCTTCCTCATTCTGATGTGATGATATCCCGAACGAATATCCAACTTACTAAATAAAATATCTCCATGTAAATAATCTAATAATTCATCAATGACAAGAACAAAAAACTTATCTTTTATGGTCATTAAGTTTAGTTGTTTATAATTTGGACACATACGCCGAGAACCATCCTTTTTCATAACCATAACCACTTGTGAAGATAAATTACTTTGGATAGGTTGATTGATGTCAGTCTCTAACATTTCTTGGATCATACGCTCAATATCACTCTTTTGTGCATATGGATACCTGTAAGGTTTAATTTTAGGTGGTACACTTTCTAGTTGAAAATGAATATCATGGTCATGATCTTGGGCAGGTAGAAGACCCTTAGGAATTTCTCCAAATACCTTGGAATTATCGTTGATAATTATTTGGAGATCCAATGGAGTAGAGGACATATATGTTTGAACAACTAGTGAGCACAATTATGAAATTACACCATGGTGTACCTTTTTGAGTATTTTTGTCATGCTATTAGATCTTTTCACCTTAGAGGTTTTCCCTTGGAAGGGCCACTATTCCAAATTATTGTAACCATTGGACCCTTAACACAACATCAACACCACCCATTTGTATGGAAATCATGGGACTATCCAAAAAATACTCCCCCATATTTAGCTTAATATTGTATAACTTCCCAAAATGATTTATGGTATCTCCATATGCAATCATTGCTTGAAATGTTGGTGCTATATATACACAATTGAGATATTTTTCTAATTTGTAACTGACAAAGTTATGGGTACTACCAGAATCAATCAACACTATTACCTTTTTATTTTTTATGTATCATTGTATCTTAAGGGTTTTTGGATTACTGATGTCGAACAATGCATGACACATATCATTGGAGTAGTATCTTCAGATCTAGATCATGTGATGGTTCCAATTATCTATCTTCTTCCTCTTCTCAGCCTATGTAGAATAATTTATTCTCACCACATTTATTCCCCTTATTGTACTTTATCTCACAATTGAAACATAGTCCCTTTGCTCAACAACTAGGACATATATGTTTGAACAACTAGTGAGCACAATTATGAAATTACACCATGGTGTACCTTTTTGAGTATTTTTGTCATGCTATTAGATCCTTTCACCTTAGAGGTTTTCCCTTGGAAGGGAAACTATTCCAAATTATTGTAACCATTGGACCCCTAACACAACATCAACACCACCCATTTGTATGGAAATCATGGGACTATCCAAAAAATACTCCCCCATATTTAGCTTACTATTGTAGAACTTCCCAAAATGATTTATGGTATCTCCATATGCAATCATTGCTTGAAATGTTGGTGTTGTATATACAAAACAATTGATATATTTTTCTAATTTGTAACTGACGAAGTTATGGGTACTACCAAAATCCATCAACACTATTACTTTTTTTATTTTTTATGTATCTTTGTATCTTAAGGGTTTTTGGAGTACTGATGTCGAACAATGCATGACACACATCGTTGGATTAGTATCTTCAGATCTAGATCGTGTGATGGTTCCAATTATTTATCTTCTTCCTCTTCCCAGCCTATGTAGAATAATTTATTCTCACCACATTTATTCCCCTTATTGTACTTTATCTCACAATTGAAACATAGTCCCTTTGCTCTTATTTAATTTATTTCTTGAGGTGTCAACATTGTCAATTGATTGAGGTTAGAAGAGAGAACATGGTTCTCTCTATAGCCATTAGAGGATACTTTTATAGTAGCCATATTTTGTTTTCCACTTTCCTTTCCATATTGAAATATTTCTCTAGGTATTGAGGTTTGAAGAGACACACCTCATGTTGAATATTCTCCTTTAGATTGCCCATAAAAAGATCTAAAAAATTACCCTTGGGAATTTTCTTTACCCTGAGACTAAGCATTTGGAATTGTTGAATGTTCTCTATAATCAGACCCTTTTTTTTGAAGATTTATCAATTAACTAAGGAATGTACTTCTCTTAATATCCCCATAATGTGATATCAATTCATTCATAAAAATGGACTAAGAGATAATATAAAAAAAATTCTTTCACAAAGACATTAATACCAAACAAATTGATCATTTTCTAAAGAAAAGGATTGAATAGGTACCTTTTGTACTCTTATCACTCGGTGTAGATCAAAGAATTTCTCCATCTGGAGTATCCATGTTATAGGATCTTTACGATAAAAATTCCTCATACCAATATTTGAAAGAAGTAGTTCATTGGTGCTTGATTGAAGGATTGATGATGTGGATATTGAAGTGATGAATAATCATGATTCTGGGACTCAATATTTATTTCCACTACATTTTCACTAGTGCCTTGAATTTTGGTATCTCCTATAGGGCGTCTCTCATCTAGAGCATGTAAGATCATGTAAGACATGGAATTTTACAATTCAAACATAGTAGTTTCCATATTATCTTGATTTTCATCCATATTATTTTCCATTTCCTTTTTAAGGTATTCCTGATAATTTGATAAATCCATCGGTTTCAATAGGCTAGCACCCATTTCATCAACTTGGTTCTTTAATTGGGTTAGCCTATTTTATATGTCTTCACATTCTTTGGATGTCATGTTTGTGTTTTTATGAGGAGTAACAATACTATTTCTTATACAATAATTTTCCATGTGAGAAAATAATAATCCTCTTCTTTTTACTCTTTATCACAAATTTTGAATCATCAAAAATAGATCTTCCAATCAAAAGTTATGCCAATTTTAACTTCTTACCTTTCAAAACCTTAATTTGGAGTATGTATGGTTGGCTGAACTTTGTCCTCATATATATTTTAAATTTGAACCCTTGTGATTCTGCAATTTTGGCCTATAGTACTGTTATAAGCCTAAATTGCACCACACATGCTTACCTGGCATCAGGCCAACTCATATCCCTTCTTTTCTAAAACTCCGCTGAACAACTCTTTGAAAATCCTCTTGTGTAAAGGCCCACGCGCCCTAACCCATTACTGCACGTGTGTACACGCTGGCTGACTCACAATAGCCCGCATGTACCTACAAAAGCACGAAAAAAGGAAAGTTGCCGACGGAACAAAAAACTATGNGCCCTAACCCATTACTGCACGTGTGTACACGCTGGCTGAATCACAACAGCCCGTGTGTACCTACAAAAGCACAAAAAAAGAAAGTTGTTAACGGAACAAAAATCTATGGGTGAGTTAACTGAAACTCCCGGCCATGCATGGCCGAGGGTTTGTCCAAAAACCTAGCTCCTTCTAGCCTATAAAAGAAGGGGTAGGGGTACCATTTGGAAGAGGAAAAAATATAGCGAAGAAACTCTGCCCATTTACGTATTCCATTGTCCCAACCCTTTAGCCTTTCCTCATGCCAAAGGAAATTTAATGCAAAGCAGTTGAAGGACAGAAGAAGAGGAGCCTAGGATCAGGTTCAAGGAGTGGTGGTCAGTCTCAACTTTTGTAAGTTGACTCACTTTA
>SNQJ01S0144097.1:0-24334 GCA_010110895.2 Picea sitchensis
TACTGGTATTGGTATTGGTATGGTATGGTATGGTATGGTATTGATCCAAGTGGATATCAGTGGCCAACTACCTTTTCCAACTAGCTCAAAACAATTTTCTGGCTATTTTGGTAATTTACTATTTTTAGCAGTTTTTAACTTCTAGGGCCATTTTGAGGGCCTAAAGGAAGGTTTTTTGGAATAGATATTCTAAATGATAGCCAAAGGCTCCAATTGAGCCCCCAAAATGAATCTCCTTGACGATATATTTCCAACGATCTATCATGCGCCCCAAACAGAGATCGTATGCCAAAGTTACACCCCCAAAAAGTTGATACACCGAACTACCCAAAAGAGGGTCCACAAAACTATTGGCTTTTCATATTCCAAGGTTAGGGGTTTGGATTTTATTTTTGATAAAAAGGCCTTTGGATCCTCATTGTAAAATCATATTCTTGCAAATGATTGCATCCATCACATCTCTTCTCAGAGATAAGCCACCACCATTCTAGTGAGTCTTTCACTCTGTATTTTTGCAGTCTTTGTACATTTTTGCTCATTAATAGAAAATTGTGTATTATTGTATCTCTATGTTTATGGTTTCATCTCTGATACATTTCTGTTATATTACTGGATATCTGATACACACACACACACACACACACACACACACACACACACACACACATTGATTTATTATATCTCCTCTCTCATTTCGTGTCGAAAATAATCTAGATCAGGTATTGTTATTGGTATTGGTATGCAATGGTATGGTATTGGTATTGGTATTGGTATTGTTATTGGTATTGGTATGGTATTGGTATTTGTAATGGTATTGGTATTTATAGTGCTATCGTATTGGTATTGGTATGGTATTTCTATTGGTATTTGTATGGTATGGTATTGGTATTGGTATTGGTATGGTATCGTATTGGTATTGATATTGGTATGACATAGTATGTTATTGATATTGGTATGGTATTGGTATTGGTATAGTATTGGTATGCATATCATTTCCAATGCATACCATTTCCATGCAATGGTATGCAATTGTATTGGTATTGGTATGCAATGGTACAGTATCGGTATGGTATTGGTATTGGTATTTGTATGGTATTGTATGGTATTGGTATTGGTATGGTATAGTATGGTATTGATATTGGTATGGTATTGGTACTGGTGTGGTATTGATATGCATATTATTTCCAATGCATACCATTCCCATGCAATGGTATGAAATTGTATTGGTATTGGTATGCATGGTACGATATTGGTATGGTATTGGTATTGTTATTGGTATTGGTATGCAATGGTATTGGTATTGGTATTGGTATTGGTATGCAATGGTATTGGTCGCATTGGTATGCATTGGTATTGGCAATGGTATTGGTATTGGTATTGGCAAGGCATAAGGGTATTGACAATGCATATTGGTATTGGTTTTGGTATGGTATTGGTATGGTATGGCATTGGTATGCATATCATTGGCAATGCATATCATTGCCAATGCATACCATTTTCATGCAATGGTATGAAATGGTATTGGTATTGGTATGAAATGGTATGGTATGGTATTGATATGGTATTAGTATTGGTATTGGTATTGGTATGGTATCGTATTGGTATCGGTATTGGTATGGTATAGTAAGGCATTGATATTGGTATGGTATTGGTATTGGTATTGGTATGGTATCGTATTGGTATCGGTATTGGTATGGTATAGTAAGGTATTGATATTGGTATGGTATTGGTACTGGTATGGTATTGGTATGCATATCATTTCCATGCAATGGTTTTGGTATTGGTATGCAATGGTACAGTATTTGTATGCAGTGGTATGGTATTGGTATTGGTAATAGTATGTTATTGGTATGGTATTGTATTAGTATGGTATTGGTATGGTATGGTATGATATAGATATTGGTATGGTATGATATGGTATTGATATTGGTATTGGTATGCAATGGTATTGGTATTGGTATTGGTATTAGTATGCAATAGTATTGGTTGTATTGGTATGCACTAGTATTGGCAATGGTATTGGTATTGGTATTGGCAAGGAATAAGGGTATTGACAATGTATATTCGTATTGGTTTTTGTTTTGGTATTGGTATTGGTATTGGTATTGGTAATGCGTTTTGGTATTGGTATGGTATGGTATTGGTATTGGTATGCAATGGTAATGGTATTGGTATGCAATGGTATTGGTATTGGTATTAGTATGCAATGATATTGGCTGTATTGGTATGGTATGGTATTGACAATGCTATTGGTATTGGTATTGGCAAGGAATAAGGGTATTGGCAATGCATATTGGTATTGGTTTTTATTTTGGTATCGGTATTGGTATTGGTATTGGTAATGTGTATTGGTATTGGCATTGGCAATGCATATTAGTATTGGTATGGTATATATTTGTATGGTATTGGTATTGGTAATGGTATGCATATCATTTCCAATGCTTACCATTTTCATGCAATGGTATGCAATGGTATTGGTATTGTTAAGGTATTGGTATGAATATAATTTCCAATGCATACCATTGCCATGCAACGGTATGCAATGGTATTGGTATTGGTATGGTATGGTATTGGTATGGTATGGTATGGTATGGTATTGGTATTGGTTTTGGTTTTGGTATTGATATGTTATAGTATGGTATTTCTATTGGTATGGTATGGTATGGTATTGTTATGGTATTGGTATTGGTATTGGTATGGTATTGGTGATGGGCATGATGGGCATATTGGTGATGGGCATGCTGGTATGGTATTGGTATGGTATTTCTATTGGTATTGGTCTGGTATTTGTATGGTATTGGTATGCATATCATTGACAATGCATACCATTTTCATGCAATGGTATGCAGTGGTATGGTATTGGTATTGCTATGGGTATTGGCAATGAATATTGGTATTGGTGTTTGTATTGGCAATGAAATGGTATTGATATTGGTATTGGGAATGGTATTGGTATTGGTACGGTATGGTATGGTATTGGTATTGGTATGGTATTGGTATGGTATTGTTATTGTATGGTATGGTATTGGTATGCATATCATTGCCAATGCATACTATTTCCATGCAATAGTATTGGTAATGGTATGGTATGGTATTAGTACTGGTATTGGTATTGGTATGCATTGGTATTGGTATTGGTATTGGTATGGAATGTCATTGGTATTGGTATGCAATGGTATGGTATTGGTATTGGTATTGGTATGGTATTGGTGTTTGATCCCAAGCCAATTTTGACTTGTGGCCCTATTTTACCTAACTTATTAGATGATAATGGATTTGATTGCTGTGATAAAAATTATTTTCATTGTTGTGGAATAGGATCCATAGGAGACCACAGAAAGAGGATGTGGATGGTGTAGACCTACTAAATCACAAAGAGGAAAGTGGGTGGAAGAGGATATGACAATGAAATCTGAAGATACAATAAGGGTAAGAATGAAAAGAAACCTCAACCAAAGGAGGAAGGTCTTTATGAATTCACAAATGCTACAACATAGAAGAGATAAAGTCATTTTTTTCCATGTGGTCTTTCAGCTCAAACTTATTGGTGAAAAATGCACAGGAATGGTGATTAAATGTGATTCTATGATCAAGGGAAAAGTTTGAAAATTAGGATGGCCATGTGGGATAAGGATGTTGGATATTTTTTTTGTTGAAATTTTGGCTCGATATAAATACCTAGGGTCATAAACTTATTTTTTTTCAACTAAAAAACATGATATCAATATGTCAAAAATGTGACTAAGGTGAGGTTTTTTGTTGCGTAGCATATTCATTGAAATACTATAATTGGTGTACTAAACATTATTGAATATGTTGTGTATTACAGGAGCCAGAGACCATGGAATCAGATCGTGTCATATCAAATTAGGACACAACGGATGACACACGATATCAAGTACTCTATTTTTTACTTAACTTAGGAAAGATTAATCTGATGGCATTTTTTGAAACGTCCATGTTTTTTCATGAAATTATTAAATTTTATAGTGTATTATCCAATATTGTCATAAATCAATGCATGTTGTTGATTATTTTAGATGGATATTGGAGAAAATGTAGAGCTTTAGGATTCAACCAGAAAAAGAAAAAGAAGTATACATGGACGCGAACGCGGACCTAAAACTATTAAATCACATAGAGGATAATGGGTGGAAGAGGTTATGACAATGGATCCTATAGACACAACAAATGATTGCACTCAACAAGAGGTTGGTCTAGACTATAGTACATAGGATGAATACTTTGAGAAAATTGTTGTTTGTAGATGTTTTGTATGTCGTGGAAAGAAACAATTCAAATGAGTGATTGTACAAAGACATTACATAGATGATGAGATTTCAGTGGGTATTATGCCTCCTACAATCGGTTCAAATACAATTGGAATTGTGGTAAGGAATTTTCCAATTTGATATAGATAATATGTATACTTCTTTTAAACATTGTTTTATATTATTTAAATAATTAATTTTTTTCTTAATGAATATTTGCAGGATAAAGTTATTGGTTTAAATTTTCTTGGATCATCAAATTCTATCCTAGAGGGTGATGATAATCTATCAGATGATACATCTAAAAAAACATTTGCACATATACCAACTCTGAAGATGAGGATTTTATGAAAACAAGTAACAGAACAAGAACCGCTTTAAAGATGCATATTTTGCTTAAAGATAAGGGGAAGGTGAACTACATACCCTATGAGAATAAATATGATGGAGATGATGACTTCCCCCTGCATTTGAGATCAATTTACAAAGAAACATTTGATCTTTGATTATATTGTGCATTATGTAGATCAAAGAATTGCTCCATCTGAAGTATCCATGTGATTGGGTCCATGCCATCAAACTTCCTCATATCGATCTTAGGAACGTGGTTTCTCTTCAACCCAAAGTTGGAGTTTCTCCATTCTTGATTCATCTTGTGTGCTCATCATGAATTTCATGGGATACATTTTCACTTTCAGGTGTCCTCTCTATTAGGAAATTTTTCAATCCTTCCATGATATCCCTTTTTAGACCATCAATCTTAGTATCCATTATTTCCTCCAATTTAGCTTCAGTTGAATCCATCATCCCTTGTAGTTCATCTTTTGTCATTGTGTTCTTTTGTAAATCATTTATGTCCCTACGCATTTATTCACCTTCATCAAGAGTCAAAGTAGGACTATCTAGAGGCTTATTTGGTCTAGAAGTAACCTCTTCTGGTGGCATGTTGACCAGGTATCACTTTTAAACCTTGATTTTGAGGTGGTTCTGCTCGACAATATTTATTCTGCTGTAACTCCAAAATTTCGGGCCCTCTGGGTATGAAAATTTATTTTTTTGTAGTTCTCTGATATTTGTTCTCTACAATTCCATAGGTCTGGTCAAAATTGGATGTGCCAAGTGGAATTTATGATAACTTGCCCACAACTTCTTTATTTTTGGCCTTTCCAGAATATCTCACTTGTATAGCGTGCCCCGCACAAAATAATTGATATAAATTCTAAAAATTGTACCCGAAATACTAAAGATTGTCCACTATCCAATGAAACTAGTCTCACTCAATTTGGATAGTCTAGGAAGAATTTATGATTGTTTTACCTGGAACACCTGTTTGAGACTAGTCAATAACACTAGTCATATACCCTATCTTCCACAAGGTGTATCTACAAATATAAGATGAATCAAAAGCTTAAATGTTTATCATAGATACCTTACTAATTTTTGTGAATAGCCTCCACATTTAAGGGTCGTAAATGTTACAAAAGACATTTTATAGCGAAAATTCCACGATGACTCAATTCAGGATGATTCCAAAACCCTATATTACATATGTTCTATCACTGAAGGTATAAGGCCTCAGGAGATGAAATTTGAACCCAATGTATCTTTTTCTGTATCATAAATATCCTCCAAGGGGTTCCTCTTGAAACGCCGTAGAAAAAAAATATAGCAAAAATTACAAGGTGTCTCAGATGTAGCAGTGAAACCCCAAGACCTTGAGCTCTGATACCATATGTTAAGAACCAAATATCAATATAGCATATAAAAACCTTAGAATAAGTACTAAATGCCTTGAAAAAGAGATAATTTTAGATAATAAACCTCTTTGAGGGGTCAACCTCCTTATACACCACATAAATGTCCAAATACAAGATGATTCCAAATGAAAATGTCTCTGTGGTATATATAGGAGACTAGGAGGTACAATTACAACTAATGGACCGAAGCCAACATAAATAAAATAAAATTACTAATGTAATATGCCCCAATTAAGGGGTAATGTGCCACTATTTAGGGCTTAACACCTATAGTGTAAGGTAGCTAGAGAGGTAGTGGGGGGGCCCAGAGGGCCCATAGTGATAATAGTGGAGGCCATTCAATGTAAGGTGGACTAGGTCCACTATATTATTAAATAAGGCCCACTATGGTAGTTAGATATAATAAATGAGTAATTAGATATAATAATGTTGGACAACTGAGAGCGGGGGCGAATCAGTTGTTACCGTGCTTAAAAAATTATGCTTCTTTTAAAATCTTTGCTGAGACACTAAATGATAATCACAATAATGCAGGGAAATAGACAATGGCAAATTCAGCATCAGTCACACATATGAGAAACATAGAGACAGATATTTCTTGAGGAAACCCATACAGGGTAAAATATGGACTTCTTAGAAGGTTCTACTTCTAGAAGATTAGTCCTCTAGAATGTTCTTGGTGTAGCACTATATAAATGGGTTAAAACAATGTAATGAGACATGAAGGAAGTATTGTTGGATACATGAGAAGCTTAATAGGAGGATGCCCCCTCGAGGCAAGTGAGCAGGGAGAGGATCCAACATAATAGGATCCATTGTATGGTGTTTCCTACCTCAAGGGGTTTCTATAATAAATTGTGTGATTTTCTATATGGTTTCATATATCTTGTTGTTATTTAGATATCTTTTGGATCCTATTGTGATATTTTTGTATTGATTCTTTGGTACTTAACAATTGTTATCAGGGGCACTGGCAGGAGGCAAACAAGGGAGAGATTTTTTTCTTTTTGCAGAATTTGTTTTAAGGAAGAAAAAGAGGGCCTTCTAGGTTCAGATCTAAGTTTATGAGAGATGAATTTGGAAAAAATTGATATTTGAATTCCTCTCAGGAAAAATACCCAATTTCAAAAAACAAATCCAAGTGGAAACAAAGTTGGTGAGGAAATAAAGTTATAGACATTTTAAATTGATGAGTTTTAGGGTTTTTAGGAAAAGTCGCGATTTTTAGTAACTTATTATCCTCTTTGGGTTTTCATAGAAAGATGTATTTTACAGGAAAATTTGATGGTGCTAGTATTGAATCATTCATTAAAGAAATTAAATTAGCATGGGGAGATACTTGGCCCGATTGGGTAGATCTCAAATTGTAAAGTGATGCTGCCATTTTGGTGGAAATAGTTTGATTATAAGGAGATGATGAGACTCCAATGTAGGGTGAAAAAATATTGTTGAACAAGTGGTCTCATGGAAAATAAGGGATAAAGAGAACCAAGAGTTTATTTTCATGTGAAAAATCTATATTATAGGTTCATGGGACATATTCATACAACAAAAATATTGTTGTTTTCTATTAACCCTAGTTCAAAATGCATAATTTTATCAATGTTAGTTGGTTAATAGATTACAAGTTACAATAAAGAATATCCAAAGCACACATGTTGAGGGTGAAAATGTTCAAATTTTTAAAGATTTGAAGATTACCATGGATAAATATGTGTTGCGATTGGACCCACATGCTATGGATATGGGTGAAGTGGATGTTGTTTTGGGATATGCTTGGATAGAGTCAGTGGGTACCATTAATATTAATGTGAAAAGAAGTGTTTAAAGTTGTGGTACAAAGAAAAGAAAATCTATTTCACCGGGGATGTGTCTCTTAGTAAGAAAGATGGACCATGGAGGCTATCACAAAAGTTATTACTTGAGTCACGAAGTTGAATCCAGTGAGTCTACGAGAAGAGATGAAGCAAAACTACAAGAATGACATAGTCAGGAAGCTAAGGAGGTCATTGACTCAAAGGCACAAAGGTATTTGCGATTTCAGAAGAAAAAGAACAAATTCCTATAGTTTTTGTATATAGCCATCCACATCATATAGAGATGCAAAAGTCATCAAAGCAAGAGCATGTGCATCAACACACTTATTATGAACCAGTGAGTACAGGCAGGGAAAGATAAAGATAAAGACAGGGTAACCGCGACATGATGCAGAGAAGATAAGGGTGGAAAGGTAGAAGATAGACATCATGTTCGACTTCCCTTTGGGATGGATAATGGATAATTGCATTACTTGGTACCCAGGTTGGTACCAATTTTGCTTAGTTGGTCATATTGTATTGTTTATTCTCATGTTTCAAGGAGGAAACATGTGAAGAGGGATGGAATGTAAATACCTGGGAGGTAATATGGGGTACACCTAGGGAGGTACCAATGGGGAATGTAGTTATGTGTTATTAGTGGAAGTCAATTAATATATGAGAATGTGGTCATTCAGTGTAAAGATTGGACTAGGTCCACTATATTAATAAGGCCCACTATGGTAGTTGGATGTAATAAATGTGAGAGACTCTCTAGAAGGTTCCTAAGGAATGGGGGCTATATAAACAAGTGTGAGCAATGTAATGAAACATATGAAGTGAAGAATATTGTGATTGTATGACAAGGATTGCCCAGGGGGAGTTTAGGGCACACCTATAGTGTAAGGTAGCTAGAGAGATTGAGTGCTGGGCATGGGGGCCCATGGTGACAATGGTGGAGGTCATTCAATGTAAAGGTGGACTAAAGTCCACACTATGTTATTAAATAAGACCCACTATGGTAGTTAGATATATAATAAAAATGAGTAATTAGATATAATAAATGTAAGAGGAATTCTTAGAAGGGTTCTACTTCTAGAAGATTCCTCCTCTAGATATTCTTGGGGTGATGGTAGCACTATATAAAAGGGGTTCAAAAATGTAATGAGACATGAAGGAAATTATTATATTTGGGTGGTAGCTCAATGGGAGGATGCCCCCTCTCGAAGGAGCGAGTGAATATGAGAGGATCCCTTCCATAATGGGATCCATTGTATGGTGTTACCCTACCTCGAGGGTTTGATAATAATAAAGTGTGGTTTCTTCTATATTTGTTTGTAGTGGATCTATTTTGTATTCGTTATTTGTGGTGATTATATTTTAATATCTATTAGGGTTCTTAACAAGTGGTATCAAAAAGACACTTTCCTTGGGGGAACATTGTGGACAAATATTTTTATATTTTATGCAAAAAAAAATAAAAAAAAAAAAAAAAAAAAAAAAAAAAAAATTATATATCTAAGTTCCTCTTAGAAAACACCAAGTTGAAAAAAAATAGTCACAAAACTAGTCCAGGAAGTCAAGATTTGAGTTTTAAAATTTGCAAATTTTCAAGGTTTTTTTTTTTTTTTTTTTTTTTTTTTTTTTTTTTATTTTTGTAGTAGTTGGAGGTAGAATTTTTTCCAAAGAAGTTACATATCTGAGTTCCTCTCACAATTTCACCCATTTTCAAAAAAAATCAGCAGAAGCGGTGGGAAGTGAGAAGTTATGAGCATTTAACTATGAGTTTTTTAGGGTTTTCGGAAAAAGCAGCGATTTCCTACCCGAAACTTATTGGGTCTATTTTTGGTTTTTTTTTTTTTTTTTTTTTTATTTTTTGGGTTTTTTAGATGGCTATTTCTTCTCAAAACACAAAAAAAATTCTTAGCAGATCATTGAAGCCCAATTGTTTCCGCGTGGATAATGATTGATTCATTTACATAACCATAGATAGCCTCCACAACTAACCTCATAAGCTGACCTTAATGATAGTTTTTTGTAGTATTTAAGATTCATTGAATAACATGAAAGAGAGATTTCTTATATGGAGGGTCTCGAGGATGAATATAATCAAAAATATATGCTTGGTATAATAAGTTTTGAGACGATTGTGATGATTGGTATATGGATAGTTGTCACATTTACGGGATGACAACCACTTCTATATTTTTATTTGATGACTCTACTCCACCTTACGTAGAGAACATCAATGTCCTTCGAGAACTAGTTACAGTGTTAGGTCTACATATTCTGATTGGTATTTATTATTCCTTCCATATTACGCTACGACCATTTTCCACTATGTGGATGGTCTTCCATATTTGGATCACATGATAGGTGTCAGTCTTTGGAGCATCATTTGGAGTTGGTTATTGGGTTCAAAATATTCCATGAGGAGTTCCACATGAGCACTTGGACATGGGACAGAGAGCTTACAATGGTGGTTGGACTACTTCAGCATGGTGGATTTCCTTTCTACATGGGACATTGGTTCTTAGATCTTCTTTGACATTATGGTCCACAATTATCCAAAGGACCCTGGTATATGGTTGTACATCAAACATTGAGGACAACGCTTCATAAGGGATGAGATGTAGATTAGCTAGAGAGGTAGTGGGGAGGCCTAGAGGGGTCCCATAGTGATAATAGTGGAGAGTCATTCAATATAAGGTAGATAGGTCCACTATATTATTAAATAAAGACCCCACTATGGTAGTTAGATACTTAATAAGATGTGTAAGGACTTCTTAGAAAGTTCTACTTCAGAAGATTCCTCCTCTAGATGTTCTTAGGTGATGGTAGCACTATAAGGGGTTCAAAATGTAATGAGACATGAAGAGAAATTATTATTGTATTTGGAGTGGTAGCTCAATGGGAGGATGTCCCCTCGAAGAAGCAAAGTGAACATGAGAGGATCCTTCCATAATAGGATCCATTGTATGGTGTTCCCCTACCTCAAAGGGGTTTTGGTAATAATAAGTGTGGTTTCTTCTATATTGTTTAGTGGATCTATTGTGTATCCTGTATTTGAGGTTATTATATTGGTATATCTAATCAGGTTCTTAACACATAATAGTTCAAAGGTTTTACGTCACATTTCAATTATACCTAGACTTCAACTTCTTCGTTTCAAGTCACATGCACAATTGATGGATTGGCATCCAAAAACAAGTAAAGATGGATTCATATGAATTCTGGCTGACTCCAAAGCAATGAAATACATAGAGTAAAAATGACCAAATAAAATTCAAGATGAACCACATAGTATTAGGTTTGTTCTTGCAATTGATGGAGTGTGCCCATTCTCTTTAGTCAGCTCAAATTATAGTGTTTTGCAAGTCGGATTGATAGTATACAATATTTAATGAATGAGTGTTAGAAAGGGGCACCTTATGTTGATATACCTGATCATATCTTGTGCCTTTCATTGTTCCAGAAAAAACATCAAGTTAAAAATATGGATGTTTATGGCTAGCCTTTTATTGATGAGATACCTTTACTAAGGAAAGGAGTAAAGATATTATGGCATATCCAGAGTCACCTCCATAAAATAGGTCCTTCGCGTTGTATGGTGTTCTATGTTGGACTATTCATGATTTCCAGGACTTGGTGTCTGTTCTGGTAAGACAAAGTATTTACTTATTCACACTCATAATTTATTTTTGTCCCAACTTTCATACTACTTTTATACTATTATTATAATTCTATTATCATTACTTATTGAGTTGTAGGGATTCAAACAAAGGGTATATTTTCATGTCCAAGATGTGCATATCAATTTCAAGGGAAGTATTCTAAATGCTCCCCACATAAATTTATTTACGTAAACAACATGGGTTTTCTACCAACAGATCATAAGTTTAGAAATCGTCTAAGGAATCAATTTGACAGAAAAGTTGAAAATAGAGGCCCTCCCATTATTATGGGTCTAGTTGATTGGATTAAGAAGTATGAAGATGTTGAAGATTGTGAAGGTTGGGAGTTTTTTTTGATTGGGGTGTTTCAATTGAAGAACCATAACAAGTTGTAGTTAATATGAGAGAAGGAATAAAAGGAAATATTACATATTTTATGAGCTTATATTTGGAAGGATATATTAATATCTTACCTATTATATCCTATGCACATATTCAAAAAATGTCCCACATTCTATATTTTGATATATATCAAGAAAAGAGAAGGACAAATTGTCTTCTAAGAGAGATATTTCTCTTTCTCATACCAAATTTGATAGAAGACATTTGTTTGCCAAATAAGGAAAATAAACACATGCAAAATCTCCATGGATTTTGAAAAAAAATGAGCTAGACTAACTAAAAATTTAATACATTCAATATGGACACCTAATGGCTATGGATCATCATTGGATAAATATTTTACAGTTAATGGACATATCCGCGAGGATTTAAAACAATTGTTTTTCATAATTTTTAGACATTATATATCATCATTTAAGTTTTACCGGCAACATTTATTTAGTACTAAATATATTTTGATATTTTGTTGTGTGAAAAATTACTATTGACCTATGATGAATGTGTTTGATAGTATATCATTCCATTGACAAATAGTTGGGATTCATGTCTTACTATTGACTTAAGGAAGAGCGCCATAGAATTAGATTGTCTTGACCCACAAAGGAGGTATGAGGTATGAAATGTTCATGTGTGAGGACATAGAAATATTTTATTCCATTTTAATTTTTCATTAAAGGTTCATACTAATTTACAATTCTTATAATAGGTGGGTAACCTCCCAGGAGATCCATGAATGTGAAGTACCAAAATGGAAGAGGGAAATTGCAAGAATTGTATGTGTATTTGAGAAGGACCTCCCTACAAGTTGATTTACTTATACACCTAATCGATGGAGTTGAATTAGCGGGTGTCGTATCAATGAGGTGGATATTTTCTTTGAGAGGTATATGAAAATAGTAAAGCTATATGTCTTAGACAATAGGCACATCCAAAGGGTTGTATGGTTGAAGGATATGTATTGAATGGATATTTTCTTCTATGTGAATTCCTTAGTACCAAAGATTTGAAGATGGGCATACTTCTAGGATGAAGAATGAGCATCATATATTATTGATGGAGAAAAACCACAATATAATGGTTTTCAAGGAGAAATTATGAAATAAATTCATGATAATTAACATGGTTATTTTCCTTGCTGAGTCATTAATTTTCCCTGTAATTTATTTGTCAAATTAACTAAATAACATTTGGAGCTTGAAATAAACATGTTGACATGTAATAGTTGTAGACGAAAGTGCTATAATCGACAAGTTCATTATGTACCACATGGGATTTATGAACAAATGGGTTGATTTGTATGATAAAAAGAGAAGAGAAGTGTTAGAAGAAAGGAGACAATTTCAGAGATACAACCCAAGGAACACTCCACTTCCTGGTGATCTTCTTGGGGAATGGGAAAAAGATTGCACTCTAGAATGGGTTGCATTGAACAAATTCAAAATCAAATGAAGATGAATGTATATATTCAAACATAACAAAAGATGAAATCAAAATGTGTAGAGGGATGTGAAAGAAAGGTACAGTTGGATTTTTACAAAATGTTGTTTCCTTACAATTTTGACACTATTAACTATTTTAATATTCATCATTGTATTTTTTTTCTCTGAAACAAATGGTCTTTCATAGGCAGGAAATATCCATTGTGCAGGATATTGATGACATTATCATGTAGAAAGTGTAGATGTAAAGAGGAGACCCTTTGATTGTGGCATCATGATTGATTTCAAGAAATCCATTCAAGCAAGCTCAAAAGATAAGAATATTATTAGGAGAGTCTACAATATATGTTAGGAAAATACAAGAAATTATTGATTTGGATTACTACTCTTTACTTTAAATATTTGTATTTTTTAAGTGTAGATGGTATGAGGCATTTGAGAGGACACAAAGACATGATACCCATATTGGATTTTTTTCTATAGATTCCTCGAGGGTCCTACCAGAGGATAAGGAGCCTTATGTTATACCAATTCATTTTAATGAGAGGAGGTATTTTTTAACTCAAATAAGAAGAAATAGTGATAATTGATCCATTGATTCATAGTTTTTTGTGATAATATATGTTATTGTATTAATAAATAAAGGTGTTATAAGATATTTCCCAATATATGGATGTCGTTCATGTGAAGGTATTTTTATATGAAGATATTTTGGACCTAAAATGGATATTTGTCATACATTATGGTCGAAGATTAAGGCATGTATTCGATGATGCATTAGTGGACCTTAGAAAAACACTGATGGCCAACAAAATGAGAGAGATGGATTAGAGAACATTGAAGAAATTAGCATCCATGATGATTTTGAAGATGGTTATGTTCAGGAGGGCACAAGAAGACAACAATATAGAGTTAGATGATTTTATGGAGACAACAATATGGATGGTATATAGAAAATGATGATCCAAATTATACATATGGTAACATTATAGATGGTCTATAGTAAAATTTCAACGATGATGAAGATGATAGGGATCAAGGAAGAGGATGATAATGATATTAAATACTTGAAAGAACTTATGAACATTTAAAATGATAAACTGGATGACATTGTTCCAGACAATGATGTTAATGACCAAAACTTCTAAATTTTCAAAATTATATGTAATCCAGTTTTTAAAAAGACATTGATTCTTATGGACCAAACTTTCATGAAATGCTTCAGTGTTATTTCCGACGATACAAATTACCCTTTATATGAATTGTTGGAAAATATGGAGATTACTTATGTAGGTTGCATGATTAATGGTGGCTTATTGAAATTGTTAAAAATATAATGAAATATATCATATATGTAAATCAATGTAAATCCAAACAATTAGGCAAATTAATGTATCCAAATTTTATTCATTAATTTATATTTTAAAACAAATTGAAATATTTCACTAATCCCAAACCTAAGACCTTAACCTTATACCATATAACCCCTCACCCCTTCAAACATGGATGATATCGAATATTGTAGGAACCTTGGAGACATCCTTGGTCTTGAAACCCTCCCATACCATCAAGCGACATGCGCCTAGTATATCATGCCAGAATTTTGGCCCTTACATCTGAGGCACAATTTGGGAGAAATTTCAACATTAGCCTCTCATTGATTGGTAACCATGTAGAGGTCGATTGATGTCATTAAACCCTTGCCCAGTACGTGTATCCATTTAAAAATTAAACCACTTATTTGGGCTATATAAAATTATTTTGGGTTGTCTCAACTTAATAGAATCATGGTTTTATTAATCATCTCAGAAGAAGTGAATCACAGTTTTGAAGGAAATAAAGTGATACAAAATTATTAAAGATGTAACATGAAATAACAGGGATATTGTAAAATTGGTTTTCTATTCAGCAAGGAAATAAGATGAAACTATTAAAATGTTGTGGAAAACAAGATTGTTGGAATGGTGGCAACTTATCTCAGAGAAGAGATGTGATGGATAATATCATTCTCAAGAAGATGATTTTATGATGAGGCTCCAAAGGCATCTTTAACATAAAGGATAATTGAGAAAACCCTATACATCCAAAACCTAACCCTAGGAGATGAAGAAGTCTGGAGACTCATTTGGAGTAGGATGGTACATCAACTTCTCCACCGGTCCTTGCGTTTGCATATGATCTCTATTTTATGCACACGACCGGCGTTGAAAGAGTCCTAACCCGAGAAGATTTTTTTATTAGCTTAGGTCGGTGAAGCACTGCTTGAGCATATGGGTCTAAATCCCCAAAAGAGCCATTTAGAGGGCCGGCCTCCAAAATGGCCAGTTTGGAACCCAAAAACTTCTAGAACAAGCACTTGGGTGGAAAACTATTTTTTGATCTAGTGGAATAGGTGGTGTCACTAATGTCCCACTTAGATCAATCCTCCCTCATAGGAATAAAATGGTCTCATTAAGTTGATTTCCCCATCATTTGGAAATTTACATTTAATGGAACAGGCCACTTTCCTTGTGAGTTGCAACACTTTAATGTATTTCGATACTTTGTTGTCAAGTGCCTTGATTTGTGTTTCAATTTGATCATTGGATTACATGGCTGCATGTAGTTGGGACTGACTTTTTGGTGTGAAACTATGGTATCTTGAGGTGTCAATAATGGTGACCTGGTCGAAGAAGAGCCACATTGAACACTAGGTGAAAAAAACAAGGAATGGTGGAAGGAATGCGGGCTCAAAGTCGGTGGCCACCCACAACTGCTTGGTTGGTTCTATTATAGCAGTGGGAGGAGCCAATGGGGCCTTGTAGGTGTTAAGTTACCAAATGAAACCAAAATTTATAGCACCTCAAACTTATGACACCCAATGTTGCCGTGTGAATTGTTGTTTGTACTTGGAATTACACTTACGTAGGAATGTCTTGGAGCAGGTTGGCGAGATGTGTTAGATTAGCTCAATGAGCTGGGCGTTGTCATCATCACGGTGTGCTTGAGGGGCGAGTTGGGAGGTTTGAGGTGGTCAGCATGGGTAGTGCAACATCCATGAGGCCCAATAGTTGGAATCCCAAACCCACTTGAAAAGGGTTGTGTGGCCGGTTAGCGAGCTATGCGGGGCTCGATTGTAGCTATGCTAGGCATGGTAACACTATGATCCCCATGTCTTGGGGGTGTTTGAGTTGTACATGTGTAGGACAGACACCTTATGATTGGCGACTCAATTTGTATCTGGAGGGTGGAGAGTGGATTTGGTGACTTGGCATCTAGCGATGACCATGGATACGACCAGGAATGGTGAGGCCGACTCATGGTCGATAAAATGGTTGTTGTATCCAAAATGTATCCACTTCGGTCAAAGAAGATCTTGGCGGTGGCTTCTATTTTGATGTTGTTCTTCTTGCAGGAAGCTAGAATTGCCATCTTGGAAAAGCGATCCAAAACCACAAAGATGGTCATTTCCCCTCTTAGTGGATGGGTGGATCAACATGTAGTCCATTGATATGGATTATCATGACATGTTAGAGGAGTAGGAAGAGGGTGTACAAGCCCTTCTTCTTAGTAGTCGGTTTAGCGATATGCAGTGATGTAGTACCTATTATACCCATTCGACATCACAATGCAGTTTTGGCTGAAATGTTTCTGGCGTACCTTTATATACTTTTCAATGCCAAAGTGTCACGCACTGAAAGGCGTAGTGAGAGCTTACCAAATCAGCTTGCACACTTTCGCTTGATGGAATGCAGATATAACCCAGACAACACAATAACCCATAATGAAGATGGAAATTAGTTACAGATGTGTTTAAACTTTGTAGGTAGTGGAGGTAGGAATTGTATATAGTAGATATTAGGAACATCGAAATTTGGTGCTGTGGTATCATGGCTGTGGAATTAGGTTGAGGCAGATTAAAACAGCGGTTAGTACTTCCCTATTTTGATGTTCATGTGGAACTGTTGTATGTATGTTGACCACTTATGATGGCGGTCATTTTGCAATTTTCCTTGGGTATGCATAAATTGTAGTGGCTTGTGATGATTGCCTGGTTAGAAACGCGGTTAGTACTTCCTATTTTATACTTGATGTTGAGGTGGAACTGTTGTATGTATGTTGACCACTTCTGATGGCGGTCATTCTGCAATTTTCCTTGGGTATGCATAAATTGTAGTGGCTTGTGATCAGTGTGGATGACTGTCTCCTTCCCAAGAATTTAATGTCTCCACTAGCAGAAGGCTTGCACAATGGAGTACATTTCTTTGTCGTAAGTAGGGTACTTACGGACAACATCTGATAGTTTCTCACTATGATATGCCATGGAGTGGTCGTGTTGAGTGAGAACGACGCCCATAGCATAGTCTGAAGAATACATCTTGATCTCAAAGGGATGTTGTAGGTATGGTAATGAAAGTAAAATGGATGAGCACAAATGCTTCTTCAATTCATCGAAGGCTTTTTGTTGGGACAGACCCCACACAAATTTTTCTTTACTTCCACCCCTAGTTACTTGGTTGAGGGCCCATGTGATATGAGAGAATCCCAACACAAACCTATGATAGAAATTGGCAAGGCCCAAGAACCTCTGAATTTTAGTGAGTGTGGTTGGGGCTGGCCAGTCATGAATGACCTGGATCTTGGCTGGATCCACATGCACACCATATTGTTCAAAGATGTAGCCTAAGTAATGGACCTTGTTCATGCCGAAGGAGGATTTTTCCAAGTTTGCATATAGTTTGTGCTACCACAAGGTGTGCAAAACCTATTTAATATGCTGCAACTATTCCTCCCAAGTCTTGTTGTAGTTGAGGATGTCATCTAGAAACACCACTACAAAAGTATTGGTGAAAGTTTGTAGGATATCATCCATCATCCTCATAAAAGTTGTTGGAGCCTTTTTCAAATCAAAGGGCATGAACAACCATTCAAAAAGACCTTATTTTGACTTGAAGGAAGTATTCCATACATCTCTATGTTCTATTGAGACCTGGTGGTAGACAAACTTCAAATAAATCTTAATGAAGTATTTTCCCCCCATGAGTTGATCAAGGAGGTCATTGATTCAGGGAATCAGGTACCAGTTTCAGACTGTGATTTTATTTAGAGATCGGTAATCAATGCAGTGTCACCAGGTCTCGTCTTTCTTCTGCACCATCATGATTGGACTCCCACAAGGCGATGAGTTGGGACATATGTGCCCCTTGTGGATCAGTTCTTAGATCTACCTCTTGATCTCCTCATTTTCTAACAGAGAGTGACGGTAGACTAGACCATTGGGTAGTGGTGCACCTAGGGTCAGATCGATGGGATGCTTGACCTCGCAGTGCAGAGGTACCCCGGTAGGAGAGGAGAATATATATGAGTATTCTTCCATGACCTTATCCACTTACTTCTGTTGTGTGGAGAGATCGATTGAGGAGGCCCTAGATGTGGCTATGAGCTTTCTCTCACTCTGAGAGTGAATCATGAAGAAGACAAATTTCCTAGTTTGAGAGATGACCTTCCTGCATTGCTTGGAAAATATCAAGGAAATACCACTAGGAGGGACTGCCTTGGGTATCTTGTACAATTTCCTGTTCAAATTAATAATAACACTATGAGGCCTAGACTCATATACAGGATGAGGTTTCCATAAATAAGGTTGGCCCAAAAGAACATTACAAACTTTGAGATGAGAAAAATCACACAATACCTCGTCTTTGAAGGGCTTTATGTCGTATGACATTCAACAATGTTGGCTGATGTAAAGATCACTTCCTTGGTGGAGCCATCCAATGGTTTAGGGTTGTGGGTGCGGCATTGTCGGCAGGGCCAGCCACTTGAAGACCTATGCTGAGATGATTTTATTCTGGCTACCACTATCAATGATGAAGTGCAGTGAGGTGTGCTGATCCTCTAAATTGACATCCCCACTACCCTATTATAATCCTCATCTATGCCTTTTTGTCTTACCTAATCTTGGATAAATGAAAAAGAACACTACCATTAGCCATTGATGAGGTCATAAGGTAAAGTATAATTGAATTCATGCATTTTGTGGTTTATTGAGCTAGGAGACTAAATGTTTCATGTAATAATATTTTAAATTTCCATGTATAACCTTTGACCTCTAGATGAGTCTAGCATTTCTGTATCATCTCAGCCATCTGATACTTATGTGCCAGATTTCCACTGTCTGAATCTGGTACCAAGCACACCTTCCATTCAGATCCAGTACCGAACCATCCACTATTGTGATTCGGTACCAATGGCCGCATGCTGTTCTAGTCCAGTACCAATCACTTGCATACTATTCGGATCCAATACCATTTACTGAATCTCACCTATCACGATCCGGTACCAATACAGGGAGCAGAATATACCAAGTTTAGCTCCAGATCGTGCCTAAGATAATTGTTGGATGTTTGTTGAATCATCAAAGCTCTAGCAAGGTTATGTTAAGCTAGTTTGTTTATTGCTTCATCCTCATACACTTCGTGTCATGAGGATGAAGCTTAAAATATGTAACCAAATATATAAATTTGACAATTGACTGATCTTTTAAAGATTTCACCTCCTTGTGTTTCATGACTAAGACTGTTTAATTAGTCATGGAAAGGATGGTGGAGGTAGTAGAGAGTTAGCATAACATAGTATGTGAAACAGTGTTACATATTGCAGAACAGATTTTGAGTTGAAGTTTAATAGAAGGATGTCATTTATTTCCAGTTCTTGATCATTTATGAATGAATGTGAGTTGAGTTGTTAGCATAGTTTAATTCTATGTTTTGAAATTTGAGTAAGAGGAATGTGTGGATTGAAAAAAATCTTACTGTAGACTCTAGTCGCTGACCTGTTGAAGCGGAATGGGCCCACCGCCCAACAAAGGTCATCATCCTTATATATTAGTGTTAGCAGTTGATTTCAATAGTATAAATGTTAGACTAGCTGAAGCTTTGATCTTTTCAGATGATAGCAGTAGTCAGACATTTTTGCATATGCTCTGTTTTTGTTTTTATGAATTTGATTTCATTTCATGGACATAAATATTGGCAGCGGTAGTCAGACATATTTGAAGGAGAACTGGTGAAGTTCACAACAACACATTGTGAACCACAACATACTCAGTATATTGACTATTGAACTACCCATGCTATGTCTTGATGATTGATGTGTGATTTCCCTTTCAGAAGTGTGTTTGCATAGTTAGTTTTTTGGGTCAGATAGCAGAGTTGATCTGTCAAAAGAAATCCATCTCATACTTGCATGTTCCATAATGGAGTAGATAGCCTGTTTGTGAAATACAACCAAAGTGTGTTTTGATTTTCTAGTTTGTTTTGTTTCCAGCATGCATAATCTAGAATAGTTCTATACTCATGACATTAGAATTACCTTCCTTACTGGTGCCTTGTAACTCTATTGTTTACGAATCCTAGATTGATAATTAATGAGTGCATTATATTCAACATATAAGTAGCACAACATTTTGGCGTCGTTGCCGGATTGATATTGTAAAAGAGGAATTGAAAAAAAACTCCTTCAAGCCAATCTCATATACCCCATTTCAGATAGTCAATGGGTGTCTCCACTTGTCATAGTTCCCAAGAAAAATGGTAAGTGGAGAATATGTGTAGACTTTAGGGAGTTGAACAAAGCCACCCATAGGGATTATTTTCCCTTACCATTTATTGATCAGGTGTTGGATACCTTGTTTGGAAAGAAGTATTTTTTGTTCCTAGACGGATTTAGTGGTTATAACCAAATACAAATAGCACCCGAAGACCAGGAGAAGACCACTTTCACCTGCCCATGGGGAAACTATGCTTATAGGGTTCTTCCTTTTGGACTTTGAAATTCCCCAACCACTTTTCAAAGGGTTGTCCTAGCCATTTTCTTTGACTTGACCAATGATTGCGTGGAAGTATACATGGATGACTTTACAGTCCATTGAAAAGACTTCCAGGAAGCTTTGACCAGTCTAGAAAAAGTCTTGATTAGGTGTAAGGAAACTAATCTTTCCCTAAGTAATGAAAAGTCAAAGATGATTCTCACTGAAGGTATTGTTTTGGGACATTACATCTCTGGTTCTGGAATGAGAGTTGATCCTGAAAAGATTCATATTATCACACAAATTAGAATACCTTCCTCACAAAAGGAAGTTCTCACCTTTTTAGGGCATGCTGGCTACTATAGAAGATTCATTCCAAATTTTACAAGCCTAGCTACCCCTTTATTCAAGTTATTATCTCAAGAAGCTGAATTTAAGTGGGATGATGAATGCCAAATATCTGTTGAGATTCTAAAATAGAAATTGTCAACTACCCCTGTATTAAGAGGACCAAATTGGTCCCTTCCTTTTCATATATGTACTGATGCCTCAGACATAGCCCTTGGGGCAGTTCTTGGACAAATGGAAAATTAAATGCCTTATGCTATTTACTTTGTCAGTAAAAATCTGTCTCCAGCTGAAGTTAATTATACGGTCATAGAAAAAGAATTGCTAGTTGTGGTCTATGCTATCAATAAATTTAGACACTATATTACAGGATATCAAGATTTTGTACACGTTGATCATTCAACCATCAAATTCTTATTGAACAAACCTGTAACAAATCCTATTGTTACAAGATGGTTGTTGTTATTACAAGAGTTCAATATCAATATTATTGATAGACCTAGTAAGGATAATCTTGTGGCTGATTTCTTATCTAGAATGATTCATCTAGGAGATAACGCACCAGTAGAAGATAACTTTCCCGATGAATTTTTTTTTGCTATTTCTACATTCACTCCATGGTATATAGATGTAGCCAACTATCTTGTGACAGGGAAGATGCCTCATAAATTGTCTCCTAGAGAAAAACATAAAGTAATTTAGCTAAGTGCAAGCTACATCTGGCACGATGATTGTCTCTACAAAACAAGACCAGATTTGGTAATCAGAAGATGTGTAAGGGAAGATGAAATTCATGATATTTTTCAAGCCTGCCATGATGGTCCTTGTGGAGAACACTTCGCAGACAAGAGGACCATTTATAAAGTTATGCAATATGGTTATTATTGGCCTCATATTTTCAAAGATGCTAAAACCTATGTATCCAATTGTGATCAAAACCTTCAGGATTGCAGTACAAGTTGGCATGAACTTGGATGAAGCCTAGCAACAAATACTCTTGCAGCTTAATGAGTTGGACGAAATCAAGCTGGAAGCACTTCAAAGAACCACCCTCATTCAAGAGCAGAGAATAAAATGGCATGACAAGTATCTTAAAAAGAAAAATTTTCAACAAGGAGATTGGGCCCTGTTGTATGACAACATATTCAAGAACTTAACTACTCATTGGATGGGACCTTACGAAATTGACACTGTCTATGACAATGGTTCAATCAGGATAAAGACAATTGACGAACAATAGACACCACTACTTGTGAATGGTCACCAATTGAGAATTTATAACAAACCCCTATCAAAAGAGGAATTTTTGACTCGTATACTACAGAATTCAGATATCCAGGTGATTAGTAAGGAAGGGGACCTTCCTACTAATCCACATTGATTGATTGGTTTATTTTTAAACTTTTGTCCATAGGTGTGGATTGTGTTTTGTTAATAAGTTGAAGGTAACAAGGGATTCATACCTCCTTTTGTTTTACTTTAACATTTTATCTTTGTAAGTAGATTTGTATTATTTATTTGATCCTTCAAGAACTTGCTAAACATCAGTTTGTAGGTATCAACAATACTTTGTTCTGCTCCGGTACCATAAATCCTATTCTGGTTTGGTACCAGCAGTCTTGTGTTGGTCCGGTACCAGAAGTATGTCCTTATACGGTACTATCAGGACACATCACCTAATTGACAAGGAATGCTATGCATATTTCAAAATCTTATGTCAATTAATATGAAGTATGAAGCCATGCAACAACCACTTAAGCTGGAACCAAGAAGTTGAATGCAACATCAAATATTATCCCTTATGAAGCAATAATTTCTTTTGGTTCTATTGCGGACTAAAGGGAAGTATCTTTAATTTCTTTTGGTTCTGTTTCTAGATAAAAGGAAGAATTTTTAATTTCTTTTGGTTCTGTTGCTAGCTAAAAGGAAGAATTTTTAATTTCTTTTGGTTATGTTGCTAGCTAAAAGGAAGTACTTTAATTTCTTTTGGTTGACAAATAAGACATAATCTTTACCTATGATTGTTAAAAGGACCATTCTTAATCTAATTCAAAGTCTAGAGGTTGCTTTTATCCAGTATCACCATGATTAAAGGGATACAAAATATATTAGCCTACAAGTAACTATCTCACCCTAACTAGACTTCAATAGTATTCATTGGATTATCTTTTCTAAAGAGTAACATATGAGTATATGAACACTCTTTGTCATGGGCACACTAGGATTTTTTTTATGGAAGAGGATGTATCAGTACCCTAAGGTAAATTTAGGTCATTCTCTTATGGACAAACTCAGATAAAATTATACATTTGGATCTAATGTGCAATACATAAGTTTCTTTTTCCTTCAGACAAATCTTTAAAGACATCCAAATAAGAGAATATACCTTCCAACCCAATACCATCCCAGCCTGTAAAAATATTTTTAGATGAGCCTCCTGTGTCACCATGCAAAAGCACTCTTTAATAAAAATCGAAATAGGTGACTATGGACAAGAAGCCTCTGATGGAAAAAGGGTTTAAGAGACTAACCCACCGGGATACTGAACAAGTTTGTTGGCAGCCTGTACTAGTCTGTGGTATGACTAGGAAAACCCATCAGGGTACTGAACATGCCTATTGGCAATGGGGAATTCTACCTGGGGAAGGGATGTCTCTCACTAATTATCACAAATACCCCACCAGAGTACTGAACAGGCTTGCTGGCAATGGGTTTTGGTTGAGAAATGTCTCATCTATACTTGTCTGATTGAAAAATTCACTTTTGTCATCTAAAAAACGAACTCTACAAGCAAAGGTCATTGTTGACATTTATGAGATACAAACTCCAGATTAACAGACAAGACAAATACTACAAGA
>SNQJ01S0144098.1:0-24334 GCA_010110895.2 Picea sitchensis
GGATATGGGATATTGATGAAAGAGAACAAACTAAGGCTTCTTTGAGGAAGCTTAGTTGGTCTATTCTAGTCACATATTTATCACTTTGAGAGAGGAGTTAACTTGAAATTTTTCTAAGCGACATTAAGATGTAAATATCACTTGAGTTATGGCGGAAAATCCATGATTAAACGCACTCAAGTTATGAGAGACTTGGGATATGTGACCTTTTCATTAAATCATGGTTACCATATTCAAATCTCTAAGGTTACGATTGACACTATGTGATTCATTTCGCTAGCGTCAATTCCACTTCTTCACCCTTGTGAGCATCACTTGATGTAATAAGTACTAAGTGGACTATTCAAGATCACGAGAAACATGTCATTAACGAATAGTTTTCACGAGACATGGGTTATAGATAAATAAATTTGAATAACAATTAATCCCCAAAAACATTATTTCATAGTGTAAGATTATTTGGTGGTGAGACCCCATTTGAAGAGTTCTTAGTATCAACACTTAGGATTTTGTGAAATTTGAAATGTTAAAAATGAAAAAGTACAACAATCCATGTTATGTCAAATTGTTGATTTATTGTCAAAGATCTATTGATCTAGAATGGACCATTATATAATTGTCATCTATTTTGGTACTTTGTTGGTGGAAAAATTGAAGGAATTGACTTGTAGGAAACATTTTAGGGGCAGGTCCCAGTTTGGTGATTTTGGATCCAAAGAATTTTAAAGCCGGTTTGAGGCATTGAATGGCACTCTTTAGGGTCAAAACTTTGTGATGATACTCTAGCCTCTCGATGTTGTTTTACACACTGAAATCTTTCCAACGATGCAAAAATCACCTCAATCGGAGTTCATATGTGGAAGTTATGCTCCCACAAGTTGACCTACCATGTTGAACACCACGGTATCAAGTGGATGCCACACCATCCTCCATTACTCAAACATGTGGGGTTGGTCACATGTGGACTTTGAAGAAGATTTTAAAAACCCTAACACTAATTAAGGGTTGTGGCATGCAAAAACCCTAACCCTAACACTAATTGAGGGTTATGGCATGCAAAAACCCTAACCCTAACACTAGATGGCTATATGGATATGTTAAATACTGAGCCGCTAGGAAAGAAAGGGGTTATGTTCTTTTGCTATTGTGATTGTTCCATAGTTGAATAGAGCATCTAGGAGTGGGATATTGAAGCATAACATAGGATGTAGAAGAGTTTGTAGAAACCATTCATGCCACAATGTCCATGGCAACTCCATAGTGGGTGCCTCTTTCTTTGTATTTGCATTTCATACTTAAGAAAAAAAAAAGATCATATCATAGACCTCACCTTCTAGCTAAGTTTTCTCCCATATTGGGTATCCTAGGTCATATCTTGTATTTCTTTATGTGGATGGTGTGTTCACTTTCTTGTTTTTTTCATTTTGGTTTTAGTTACTTTAGTAATTTTGAGATATACACTACTAATATTAACTATGATATCTAAGGTAATAAGCTACATAATAATATATTTTAGAATATTGTAGATATCTATTGTGACGAACTATTCCAGTGGAATATCCATGGAACTTTACAAATCATATTGGTATCAAAACAATTTTCTTTGGAGTTTTGTGGAAAGTTGTAGGATCTATGAATTGAATTAAGAAGGAAGTCTTGGAACCCTAGCAATGGTGGATGAGTCCAGTCATAACAACCCTTGGGATGAGGCAAAAAATAGATTTTCAAAGCTGGAAGAACAAGTCACTGATATCTCTCACAAGATGGCCCTCCTAATGGAGGCTCTAGAATACAAATTTGGACCTTTTGAGAAGGTTGGTGGCTCTAACTCAGAAGTTGAATTGGATGAGAAATCAGGAGATAATGAAAACTTAGAAAAGGAGTTGAAAAATGAACTAGAGAAAGAGAAACCAAGTTCTAGTGTCATCACTTCTTCACAATCTCAAACCCTACCAAGGTGAGATTGATGTTGTTAAGTTGAATCATTGGTTGAAACAATTACAAATTTAATTCAGATTCCATAACATAGGAGAAGAAAAAAAGATTTCATTTTCCCAACTAAAATAAGAAGGCCATGCCCTAACCTAGTGGGAAAGTCACACAAAGACACTAAGGCTAGAGAGTGATCCCCAAATAACTAAGCGAGAGGTGTTTAAAACCCTCATAAATCCTAGTTCCACTCAATTGGGTATGTAGAGGATCAATGGATCCATTGGCATCACTTTAGGTTGAGGCAAGGGTAGAGTACGCAAGAGTACACCATTGAGTTTAAAAAATGACGATTATTTTGGGTATGTCTCCCAAGAACCCATACATACTCTTCAAGTATTTGGGGGGTCTACATAGTCATTTACGAAAGCAAGTAATGCACTTTAAACCTAGGACAGTTGATGAAGCCTGTGTGCAAGAACATTACCTCAAGAATATACATAAAAAGAAATGACATACAAGTGGTTCATAATAGAAAGACCACCAAGATGCTTCCTTGGAGGGGAATGAGAAGTGGAAAGGAAATGACAAGAAGATAACAACCACTACACATCAGTGCAAGGATCCAAACAACCACTGCAAACATTTTAATATCGATGGTCACACTGAAGATAAGTGTTGGAAGCTACATCCAAAGTTGAATCCAAAGAATCATAAAAATGATGCCAAGAAGAAGAACCTTCTAGCCATGGATTCATGCAACCAGATAGAGAGTAGCTTGGACATAGATGGAAATATTGTTTACACTACACTATAGAAGGAGGTGAACCTGAATTCTAGCCTACATACACATATAACATTAGAAATGTAATAATTCAATATCTAGGGTTTAATAAAGAGTTTTCTACATAACATGGGGCTTTGTCTAGGGCTTAACAACGATGTTCATATTATTGATTAGGGTTATATCACAATTATTGATACAAGTGATGTTGGCATTATTGATTCTAGTGACATCAACATTATTGGTTCGGGTGATGTTGTCAATACGATGCATGTGATTATTGCATTACAATTTAGGTGATGTCAACAATAAGTGGTTCATAAAGTTGAGTGGCATGGAAACTATTAAAATAAAATACAATATATCTTTAACATCAATCAATCAACTCTTATATATATATATATATATATATATATATATATATATATATATATTATACATCGATCCATTTAAATACATTAAGTCTAAATTTAATCAATTATCCATATTAAACTATCATCACCTATGCTTGATAGTGCTTCCAATATGCATTGTTGCTATGGAGCAAGGTACTAAAATCATGATTGTAAATTTTTTCCTGGCAAATAAAAATACATAATTTTCCCATTAAATCCTAGCTTGGTTATTTTGTTTGAAATAAAGAAAATTAACTTAGAAATAAGTGAAAAATACAAAACTTATGAAGACCTTCTCAATCTATGATCAAATCCATAATGTCTTCACTGCACAATTGCCTCATCTCATATCAATTTGTTGTAGAAAGCTATAATTATTCTAACAAACAATCATTTTCTTGTATGTTCCCAACACTTCCATGACTATGTTTTTATATTTTCAATTTTAGGGCCCCAAATTGTAGCAACAATGTAGATCGCAAACAATGGTGAAGTTATTAATATCTTGGTCAACCATGCACATAAGAGAAATTGTGCACCTTAATGATAAAAAATATAATATACACACCAATTTGTATAAATATATGAACTTTGAATGACATTGACATTATTATCACAATAAGGTCAACATTATATGTAATTATATTGCAATGTATGAGGTTTAGTTTCTCACTCATTATTAGTCCCTGTCGAAGGCACGTAGGGGCTCTAGCATTAGATTTGAGGTTGAGTGTCAAATTCCCTGTCGAAGGCACGTAGGGGCTCTAGCATTCGATTTGAGGTTGAGTGTCAATTAATTTGAGTTGACTGCAAATGCAAATATATATTTGTTATTTCCAAAGTTGTACATAGGAAAAAAAATTTTTTTTTTTTTAATATTTAAACTGATTTTATCACACATTCTATTAGATAATAAGATCTAAGCCTTATTGCCAAGCTCCTAATATAGTCTAAGTTTTCAGTCTTTTCAAACATTCTTTTAGCTAATAAAATCTAAGTCTTATTGCCAAGCTCCTAAGTTATCAGTATTTAAATAGGCTTGCAAGTTTTCAGCCTTTTCAAACATTCTATTAGCTAATAAAATCTGAGTCTTATTGCCAAGCTCCTAAGTTATCAGTATTTCAGTATTTAAAAAGGTTTGCTCACACAATGCATTTTTAGCAAACCTAAGTTTATTGAAGCTTCTCATGAGATGATGGTGATCTATCCAATGTCAGTTTGTTGCTAACACGATGATCTGTCAAATGTCAGTCTACTCCATTCTCAAATGTCAGTCTGCCTGCCAAAACCTTATCCCGGGCCGCCATGTCATTCTGCATGGAATCACCACCTTCCCGATTTGTCAAATGTCAGTCTACCAGCCAAAACCGTATCTTGAGCCACCATGCCATTCTACATGGAATCACCGCCTTCCCATCTCCTGAGCAGGAAGGGAACTAGCTTATTGAAAGTAGGGGACTTCTGAAAAGAATGGGGTACTTGCAAAATTCCTGTTGAATTTCTACTTGCTTGTTTGCTGATTGGTACATACCACACTGGCGCACCTCTTTCTTCTTCGCACTAGGCTCGCTTGTTCAAATGCAATTGCTCCTACCTATCCTGGAACTAGGACTGGTGGCTTTCGAACTGTCTTAAAGCAATCTCATGGTAGGCACTTTCACTCAAAATGTAATGCGTCTGGTAGAGACGGAACATAATTGTAATGAATATATGAATCAAAGGGGCGTTGGCCAACTAATTTCTGTTTTGCCTGGATGTTGATGTATCGCTTTCCTCCTTATGTGTGTTAGAAAAAAGTGTTTTGCATTCGTTTCCACGATGCGATGATTGATTGTGCAGTGAGTACCCACCAGAGGAGTATTTCCAACTGTCTTCTCCTGGAGTACAGGGTTGGTTTCTTCCTGGCATCACACTCACTACCACACACATATGACCTACCTAACGAAGGTGTTTCTTCACATCGGGATGATATTAATGAATGAACCTGAAAGCTAACTACTAGTATTCTCTTTCTCCTTCTTATTTCTCTTTTTCCTTCGATGGTCATAGAAAAAACTATAGCTTCTAGCTAGCTGCTAGCGGCCATCACAAAATGGAAATGCAAATGAAGATGAAATGAAAATGTATATGAAATAAGGGTTTAATTCATACCGGTCCCTCTCTTCCGCCCGGTTTTCCAGACGTAGCAAGCAATTGAGCAAAGGAAGGTTCACTCGAGTCAAAGAAAAGCACAAGAATTGAGCAAGGGAAGGTTCACTCGAGTCAAAGACAAGCAGAAGATTTTGAATCACCTTATCAAATGGGGATTTAACTGAAATACCAGAAATTGAAGAGGGTTGCGGCTCCAATTTATGATTAAGACTAGCCTTAGAAGATGAGGAGGAGTGGATCATTATATTCATATATTTATTGCATCGATCGAAGGCCACCATATATGGGAGGAAATATCGGGCAGCAGGGGAGCGGGGGAAACCATAGAAAGATTCTCTTAGCCCAGTTAGTGTAAACGTATCAATGCTAAATGTAGGATGTGAGATTCTGGCTTTCACGAGACACCCTTTCCAATAAACCTCCCTCTAACTCACAAGCTGTCCCTTTGTCTATAGAGTAAGTTCCATTTCCTGAGTGCCTTCTCTTCTCCAGGCTATGCAACTTCCGCTTTCATTGCTTTCATTGCTTCCTTTGCTATGCAGCTTCCGCTTTCATGACGGCCTCTTGAGTCTGCACATAACTTGGAGATTGATGGAACGATGGAAAGATTGATGGAACAATGGAAGTTGGAGAGCTAAATATACAGAGAAATAGAGAAATGGATACAATGCGAGCATGGATACAGTTCAAGCTTTTCTTCTATTAGGTACTTCGTTAATCATGTTTCTATTTTCCATGCCAATGATGAATGTTTGTTTTCCATTCCACGATGAATGTATTTTGGAGACATTTCCTTCTGGTATATAGCTCAGTGTAGAACTTTGGTTGCCAGCCCGGCAAAATTTCCCGCTTATCAGAATTGCAGCATTGGAAAAAACAATTAACAACCTTCAACAACCTACCATTGAAGGAGTCCAACAACCTTCAGATTTAACTCAGCAGTACAAGTACAAGTCAACAGAACTTTCTCTTAAAAAGCAGAATGACATGCTACAAGAGGAGTTAGACAGTACCAAGAAAAATCAGAGAGCTGAGGAATCGATTGCTGAAAATGTTAGACTTAAAAAGCAAGTTGAGGAGCTCAGCAAAAAATTTGGACAGTTGCACGAAACCCATGTCAAAATATTGCAGGAAAACGAAGAACAGAGGATGGAATTTGAATCACTACATGCTGATTTAGAGGATCAAGTTTCATCAGTTGTTGCTGCAAAAATGTTTCTGGAAGACGAAACAAACTCCTTACAAAGTGAAGTTTCATCACTGGCCGCTGCAAAATGGTTTCTGGAAGAAAAAACGAACACCTTACAAAGTGAAATGGATAGAAGAACATTATTTTCAGAAGAAAAAAAGGTAAATCTTAAGGGCACATTAAGGGAAATGGAAACAAGTCTGGATTCTGTCAAAAAGGATCTCGAATCCTCCAGATCCATGGAAGAGAAGAAAGAGGGCCAGATAGTTGAATTACGACATCAGCTACTTGATTTACGACATGAGCTTCTGGATAATGCAGATGCAAAAACGTGCCTTGAGCAGAAAAACAATTCTTTGATCACTGAAATGAACAAATGTACAGAAGAAAATGCCCTTCTTCAAGGCAGAATAAGGGAGTTGGAGACTGCCCTGAATTGCGTGAACAAGGATCTCGAATCCAAAGATGTTCGGCTCCTAGAGATGACAGAACGTCAATCTTTGCAAGTGAAGTCACCGAAGAGTGTGCATGAAAGTGAAAATGGAAAAGCAAATGGCATGCATGGAAAACCAACGATTGACAGGAAAACACCACCAAAGACAGCGGATGAAGGTAAAATACAACCAAAGTCGACGACTGAAAAGCGAATAGAAAAGCAAGTGGTGAAGGAGCGAACAACAAAGCAGGTGGCTGCAAAGCATTCACCAAATTCTGGGTCGGAAATACCATGGCGGTGAAATCGGCTAAATGACAATTCTTCACAATTTGTTTTCAGACTTGTGATCTCTATGATTATCGATCAGTTGTTTCTGTGATTCTTTTAAGCATTCAAGCATGTATTTAAAAAGGTTTAAATTATTTTTATAATTCTCCTCAATGAATATGTCAATGAAGAAGATTAGAGAAGTTTCCTTGTTCTGTATTTCTTCATGTTCTGTAATTTCTATAGTGAATAGAACAAATAAAGTTCCAGGGTCATCTCTTCGGAGTATTGACCTTCATTTTCTCCCACGTATCTGCACTCCAATCCTCTGTGGCTTCTGTACCCAGCGGAAGATCATGAAGCCAATGATGCAGAGTGTCATTCTCCATAAAATCATAAATTGCTATTCTCTGATCACCTGCTAAACAATAACCAACTAGAGGAACCAGATTAGGGTGCTTTATCTTACCCAAAAATTCAAGCTCTGTTGCTGCCTCCTGTTCATTGAGTTTTTTTTCATGAACCGGGACCTTAACGGCCACGTGGAGACCACCTGCCAGAACGGCCCTATAGACAGGTCCATATCTTCCTTCTGCCAGCAATGTTTTTTTATTGAAATGAGAAGTCTCGTTCAATAAATCAGCAAATGTAATATTCAAAAGGGGTTTCTCAAACATCACAACTGGAACTGAGTTAGCAAGCTTCACATCTGCAACCCATTTAAATGAATCTGTCTCAATGAAAAAGGACCAGACATATATTTCTCTTCTCTGTAGGATATCTGCTTTACAAACCATTTTGCTTTTCTTCTGTATGCAAATGCTATAGCAATCAAACCTGCTAGAAAACATCCCAAGTAAATCCCCAGTGCCAAACCAGGATGAGCTCTCATGTGTTGTTTGTCTTCAACAACGTGTGGATTTACGGCTATAGGGCATGAATATGATGCACCTCTAAATGCTGTTGGAAATCTTGTTGTGAGATCATTGGACATGCATATCGTCAGATTGTTGTAAGAAAAATTAAAATATGTCATGGTCTCTAAATGCATCAGCAGTACCATGGGGATATCACCAATCAGATTGTTTACTGAGAGATCCAAGTAGGTAAGGCCATTCAAATTTCAGACTACCAACTGCAGCAGAAGGACTGTGGCCAATTAAAACGTTATGAGAGGTATCCAATACTCTCAGATTCTCAAGGTTGAATATTTCTACAGGAATGGGTCCAGTAAGACTGCATGCAGAGATATTTAAATATTCAAGCTGTTGAAGAGAACTTATGTTTGGAAAAGGGTTCCTGTAGAAAATGTTCTTTGCTAGATTCAGATGCTGTAAAGATGTTAAGTTGTTCAAATTCCCAGGGATTCTTCCACTGAATCTATTGGCAGACATATCTAAAAAAGTCAAACCAGGCCAGTTGAAGAACCCCTGTGGTATCTGCCCTCCAAACAAGTTTTTGCTCACATCGAGCTCCCTCAGAGTGGACATTAAAACCACGGGTAGGTTGCCTGCTAAATTGTTTGTGTTTAGTCTCAGTACCGATATATCAGGAAGAGCCCACAATTCGGGATTTATAGGCCCAATGAATGCATTATTGCTGAGGTCTACCATCCTCAAAGACGTCATATTAGACCATGGATGCAGAGGACCTGTAAACATGTTGTTTGAGATATTTAGAAAGGTTATAGATGGTACCTGGGAAAAATAAAAATCCTCGATTTGGCCTGTCAGTTGATTTTCCACAAGACACAATGTCCTAAGCTCTGGAAGAAATTGGTTCAATCCCTGAGGAATCCCGCCTGTCAACTGGTTGGAGGAAATATCCAACCGAACAAGGGATTTCAGAGAAAATATTTCTTGAGGAATGCCGCCATTGAACAAATTGTGGCTGAGATTCAGAGAATGAAGAACTGTTAAAGACCCAAGAGCCTGCGGAATAGAACCCAATAGTCTTTTCCGTGACAGATCAAGCCTTGACAGTACACCAAAATTGCCAATGTTGTTTGACAGAGCTCAATGTTGTTTGACAGAGCTCCTGAAAGATTGTTGTTGGACAGCATGAGGTATTTTAGCTTAGACAAACCCCAGATGTCTGATGCGAGCTCTGTGATAAAGTTGTCATCCAGATCTGGAAACTCAAGATTCATCAATTTGCCTAAGGAGTTCTCCGGAACGGGACCGATAAGTCCAGCTCCTGCAATAGTCAAATTCAGTATATAAACCTGCTGAATGTCACAGCCAACTCCTGGCCATGAACACACTAGTGATGCAAAATTATAGGTCCCTGATTTGACTCTAGCTGCCTGCAGGAAACTCTTAAGGTGGTCACTGTATGTACTGTACCACATAATTTTTTGACAAAATCTGTTGCAACTCAGCTACTTCAAACAAAGACCCTCTCTGTGGAACATTGTTTCTCTGGCTGATTCACTAGACTGTCCATTGCGCTTGATTTTCGGAGGGGTTTCAGAGTGGTCTCAGCACCAGACCTGCTTTTGGTTTCTGCCAGGAGTAACTCGTTAGGCCATCTTCGCCAAATGTAATACATGCATTATGCCCAAAACAATGATAGTCCAAATGTCATGAGGTATTCCTATGTATTATCCCAATGATACACTTTTAAACGTTAACACTAAGAAGTACTTATTGTCCCTGTCTCGCTCTACTCTAAATTACTGGGAATTTGAAGCTTGCTCCTGTCTCGCTCTAAAATATTCCGTAATTTGAAGCTTTCCACGCTTGGGCTAGTCAATTTATCCACGCGTTGCATGCATCCTCTTCCTTCCTTTGGAAACGATGCTGCCGTTAAATCTAATTTGTCATTGCATTAATTGTAAAGGGAGAAACAACACATTAAAGCCCTCCTTCCCTGAAATGCCTGTAGAAATGAATGAATGACCAGAACTAATGACGTTATTGGTTTTCATTTTGTTTAGAACTCTGATTGAAAGGGATATTGAGTTGAGATCAAGGTTGGAATTTCAAATCCCAATAGTCCGTCAATTTCCACAATTTAGATGCACGTTTTGACGGATTTCACTAAGAATGTTGACGATTTGTAAAAAAAAATTAACCTATTTGACATGCAAATCACCCCATGACCAGCGATTTTCCCACAAAATTCCATCCAATGATAGGCAAGGCAAAGGAGTCGACTACCTTTCTTTCCGTCCTCTTACTAATAAACGCAACTGCGAGCAAGCAAGTTTTATAGGGCAATAAGGTGAAGGACCACCAATAGCAGGCACATCATATCATCATCCAGACTGATCACCAGCTTCCTCTCAAGTTGAGACAGGACATGGAACAGATTCTTGGGCTGGAAGTGAGATTGATTTACTGGCACCTAAAGGCATTGCCCCCGCGCTACTTCCGCCTAGACCAATTTTAAGGAGGGCGACTAATCAGTGCTCGATCCGAACCAGAATTGCTGCAATTGAGCGGTCTACATCAGTGACTTGTTCTGCCGGGCATAAAGGAAATACTGTTTTTCGGCCCATTTGAAGTTATTGTAAAAGGTCTAAATTTTTTTTTTTTTTAATGCTAGAGCTATAACTCTCTTTCAACCATTGGTAACACTTTGGGTTTAGGGTTTGTGGAGATGACATCCATAAACTTTGTGCAAATACACATTTATAATGATTTGAATAAATGGATTCTTAATAAAATTATATTAGAATGCAAAAATCATAGTTAGAAACAACTATTGGAATATTGGAATATGAACATATTGTTTTTCATTGTAGACTTTGTTTTGAGCATGATCATATAGGAATGTTTTGCCTTAAGCTAAGAGTTTCTCAAAGTAAAAAGTGAAAGAATAGTTCAAACCTATTTATTTAATAGAAAGGCTTGAAGCTAAGAGTTCTTCAAAGTAAAAAGTGGAAGAATAGTTCAAACCCATTTAATGGAAAGACTTGATGGTGAATCTAGATTAGATAGCACTAAAGGAAAACCCAACTCAGGCACTTGAATTTTTAATATTCATACTTAATCCACCCTCCAAGTCAAAGGAGTGAGATATAAGAAAATCATTTTTCTAATTTAATAATTGAAAAACATACAAATAGTTTAGTAAAGAAGATATGGAGAGGTGACTAAGGTTGCAATTTTCGTTATTAGGTGATCCCAATATCATGATCTATATGATATAACAATAAACTTAATGGATCTCAACCAATACAATAATTTCTATTTCTACATAAATCATTAATAATACTTCCAACGCCATGCCAAGATCAACCAATGTAGGAAGGTCCTTAAAACCACTTAATTCAAAATATGGTAAACTAGCTCATGGATGGGAATTACTCCTCTTATCGCTTTGAATTCCTTCCATATATGCACGCTCACCTCACTTGCAGTCAACTACATAAATCACATCACTTGTAAGATGGAATCATGATATGTATAAAGTGTAAAAGTTTTGTTTGGGCTATGAACGAACAGACATGATGATTGTATGGAAAAACAATACATAAGATTATTGTGTAAAGGAGTAAGAGTCGTAAACAACAATGAATTGGATTTGGACAGTTCGAAGATTATAAATTCATGTATGTTTGCATCGTAGATTATTAGCCAATTTTATATTCAAAAGTTCCCAATGATTGGATTAGCTCTCTACAAGAAGCTTGGGGATTTCGATATAATTGAATGTTGTTAAGATAATTAATTGTGTCATTTTTTGTTCACCGTACGGGTTTTCTGAGTGTAGTATGAGAAAGTAGACAGTGTATTGGGTGGAGATGGGATTTGATCAGGTGGATAAATAGGTGGCGACTTAGAGGTGGTTATATTCTTCTTAAGATATAAGATATATGGATAAATCAAGCGGTTTTGTTCCTCCTTTTTCCTGATCTTGTGCACAAAATTTTGAACATAGTATGCCACTATATGTCCATATAAGTGACACTGCACACATCTGGATGACACTCTCACTAATAAACAAAAGCCTCTGGCTACAAGAAAAAATGTCGGTCCATACCCTGATAAAGACCAGGTTATGTAACCCAAACTATTAAAATCAACATACAAAAATAACCCCAAGCTATTCAAATCAACATACAAAAATTGCTACTCGGCATGGACATCCGAAAATTACCAAGAGAACAAGAAGATGCAACCAATTGCAACAGACACCCATTGCCACATCAAGTCCAAAGTTTTCATCGCAAATTGTTTCATATGTACCTTCATAATAATGATTTCATAAAAGGGTTTAAAGCGTTTATGCAATTTGACAAATAAAATAAACAATTATTCGCTTTCATAACAATGACTTCTTAAATTTTTTAAAGCAGTTAGGCATATTGATTAACCACATAAAACAAACCACTGCTGACAATATACAGAGAATATCTAAGAAAAAGGTATATAAAATGCAACCAAAGAGTTGAGAAATAGCTTCTAGCTGATATATACAAAGAAAAACATCCTTAGCTTTTCCTTTTACTTTCATGGTGACCTTCAAATTGATTCGACAAGATATCACTATTGGGAATGAACTCATTTATGCATTCCCCATAAGACCTTCAATGGAAACCCTCTTCTTATTCATAGGGACCTTTGAGTTTAGAAATCTCATTGTCATGATAGTGGGAGTTCTGGGTAGTCGTGACAATATGGAGGGAGGGGAGAAGATATGTTTATGCATCATCTTGTTGTTTCATGGTTTTGGCTTTTTTTTATAAACTTTCATGCATTGCAGCTGGGAGTAGCATGGTTGTCATGCTTAAATTTGATTTACTTGAACTGCTTTCGTCCATACAATAGTACAGAGTGAAGTCCTTGCATGTTGCTCCACCCATTCTCGTCGCTTTAAAAAAGTATTCTATTGTTGCCAAGTATGATTCAACTTCACTTCACACGATCATCTATGGTAGAGCACCTCTCGGCAAAGATGTGATCGACAACTTCACTGCTTGATTTCCAATTCTTTGAGTTAAACATGTGGCATTCATACTTAACACGCAAATTTCCTCTGTGTTATCAATTTATTGATTTGGATTTTGTTATCAATTGTAACTCACTGTTTATCACATACCACTTTCAATCGTCTACTACAACATCTTTCATGTTTACAGTCTTTTTTATCATCGCATGTCAAGTCACTTTCTCATGGTTAAATGATAAAAGCTCACAAGTGGCCCTTTACATGTCTTAAAGAATACCTAAGCCTCACTTATAAAAACATATCTATGTTTTTCTAGTTCATGTTTCTCATAAACTATCTCCATTCTCCAAAAGACATAACAGGCTTGATTTATTTTGTTCCAACTTTCCAATTCCGCCAAATGACAAAAGACTAAAAAGGATAAAGGATAATTGAAAGTAGTTATTATTATGTAATATTATGGATAAACGATGAAGTAAATAGACATTATGGAATAGTGGGCTTGCTTGCAGCTCATATGGAAGCTAAAGTGGTGGACAAAACCATTGGAAATCTATGTGTCCAAACCATAGAGGGGAGCTTTGGTCAATCATGAAAGGTACTCTCAAGTCATCATCTCATATTTTCCTTGGAGACTACTTTCAGAATATTTAAAACATTCAAAATAAATTAGCAGTCTTTGTTGATTTGAGTCTGTTTTCCAATTTTTTGGTTTTGATTATTTCTAACATAATCTACTTTCCTAGTCTTTCTTTCACTCTATCCTAATGTAAAGACTCCACTATCTATCTCCTATATTATATAGTTAGGGCAGGAGCTCCTAGTTCCGGGCGGGATAAATATTAATGTTCGTGGGTGATCATGACTGGTTAGATGCATTATTGGGTTTGCGCCTGATGTTTTGTTCTGCGAAGCCCCGACCCGTTCGGTCCTTAACCTATTGGGACTTTTAACCAAGACAATTGGCTAGACATGGGCTATTCCAGTTTCTGGGGAATCGCTGGCTACTCTTTGGCTCTCTGGCTCTCAAGCACAAGGGTGGACTAACTGAAAATAAGTTCTATACGATAAAATTTCCCTTGGCATCACAATGAGCAAAATCTTAAACAACTAAGTCACTATGATAAACAAATTCATAAGCAGCTGAACTCCCAAGACACAAGCACCTTAAAGAATCTCCAACAATTCTATTTAAGTGGATTCATAAACTCAATTCATCTCCTGAAAAGTGCACACCTTGTCCTCTTCTGAAATTTTAAGTGTGTATGTTTTGTAACCACAAGAATCATATTTCAAACAAGAATAATATTCCCCGACCAATGAATCTATGTTTCAAACAAGAATAGTATTCCTCGGCCAATGAATCTATGTTTCAAGGAAGTGGTGCATGCAAGCACTCTGATAGCTCCCAAATCATAGCTTTAATATTATGCCATAACAATTTCTTCCACAAATTGAATTTTCCCAGATTCTGGGTAGAAAAAATATATGAAGGTTTCAATTGTTCCATGCAAGTTATTTTCATAATGATGAAGCAACTGAGTCAACTTTAGACTCAAAAGGATGGCTAGAAATTGGGGATCTATGTTACATCGATGAGGAAGGATTCTATGTATATATTATGGAAACATAACAACATCATTGTGATTGATTCCACTAACTAAATAGGTATTGGTTTGAATATAACATTTGATTATATTATGTACCTATTTTCATATGGTGAAGCTAAGAGTCATTAACAGAGATTAACATGGGTATAGTAGTTATAACGTGGACGGTTGGAGTTATGGATCCGTATAGAGCTTGTTTTTCTAACATATATGGAAATCATAGAACAAATAAGGTTGAATCACCAAGTAGAGCTTGTACATGTTATACCAATGCTTCACCTTATATGGAAATCATATTATTTCTATAGCTCTTTATCACACATATAGCATGTATAATACAACTATATCATAGATATTACATTGCACTCTTCTTATCGTAACATATTGTTGTTATACCTTAATCACACTCATAAGTAGTAGATCAATACGACTGTAATCAAAGCTTAAATCATGATGATTGTTATACTACACATATTGCTTAATCATATATGGCAGTTTCTAATTACAAATCTCGTGTTTGTACTAATCACATATCCATAAGAAATGATCATTTAGCTCTCGTTCAAATCATAGCAGTGTTAAATAATTTAATCAAATCAATAGTACCACATAACACGTGTAAGCTTGATAAACTATGATACCTTGATTGCTTAAATACAAGAGACTCATAAGTTGTAATGAGCTAGAACACTACTAGTTATATGCATAGTAAAACAAAGGTTGGTATAGTATTGATAACATGTATGAACCCAATATATTAGGTGAATACAACTTATATGAGATCTTACTTGTTTCAATACATATCCATAATATCGTATAGTATTCATGATCCTTACATTGCACTATATTAACTATTCATATTACGTAAAGCTCGATAAGTAGTGCTAAGATATATGTCTTAAGCTTTGATATGAAAGAGCCATTACGATTATTGATATGATGATATTCTATTCCAACTCATACGTAATAACTATTATATTTATTCAACCTTGTTCGGCAGGGACGAAGTTGCAATGCAACACTTGTTCATTTGTATTATTCATTTCTCCTTTGGAGTTTGTGCAATACCAATTCCTACATTCAATCCCTTTTCAATTATCATTTATACTCAACTTCTTATAAGATCATATTCGTTGTTTTTGTTTCGTACTTACCTCAAGCCTTTAAAAAACACAGTGTTCATGATTACAAAACATAGTGTTGTTTTTGTTTTTGTTTTTTTAAATGTATTTGATAGTGTATTAAAAAATTAGCACGTCAACCATTACAACAATTACAGGAACATATTTAACCGTTGGTTTGACCTTAATATTACCAATTAAATCATCATAATTGTTTTTTATAGTTGTCATTATTAATAGGTCATACTGTATGATTGAGACTTTTGCAGTTTCTTTCCCTTGATCCCTGTCACATTAGGTAATATGATTTGAGTCCTTAGAATGAGAAGATCAAATGCTACTCTTTCATAGGTTGAAAAATGCGCAGTAGATACACAAGACCAATGACACTTGAGTTAACAAGGAGATTAGCTTGACAAAAATTTTCTTTGGGAATTGAAGTTGCCTCATCCTATGCACATATTAGTTTCCATAGAGTGGAAGCCACTGAGAGGCTATCTTATAATATGCACTTGGTTTTGGAAACAAAGTTGCAACCTGGGGATGACGGTTATGATGTAATGGTGGACATTCAAATCAAGTTGATGATAAAATGATGGACATAACATTCTTGGATAAAATTCTGGCATGGGATAAACAACACTCAATTCGCCCTATTTTCCGAGTTAAATTTGGGTCTAAATTCAGTTGGAACTATGTCGAAAGTCAAACTATTAAAATGAGTGAAACTTTGACGCCTAAAATTCCAACCTTTTGTGGTTCCCCGTGCTCATTTTCGAATACAATTCCAACCTTGATTGGTGCCCAACAATCATTCCCAAATAAAGAAATTAACATTTAAGAATTTACATAAAACATTAAATAAAAGGTAAATAAAACATCCAACCGCCATCAAATAAGAGATATCAAACTTCAGGCCAAATTAGCATATTGGTTGATGGCTCAATCTAAGTGTTAGTATGTTTTTTTGGAAGAAACAATTAAATGTTTAAAGAAGTGATAAATTAAAAGATCTTGCTTTTAATTAGTTTTACAAAAGTAATAATCATGTTTTCACATTTTAATTAATATGCAAAATTATTTTATTACATGTATTGTTTGCCTCCACCGGGATCAAATCCCTTTCACTATCTATTAGTTCACCCACTTTGTAAAACGTACCCTAATTTTTTTTAAACAAAACATTAGTTTGAATATTTTGAAAAAAAATCTTTTTAATTTTTATTTTTTTAAATTATAATTTTTCTTTTTTGATTAGTATATAAATTTATGATGTGAGTTAATTCTCTGGGTAAAAGGTAATATTTTTAATATAATTGTCATGTTCATAAATTGATTTAAAAAATTAAATAAAAACTATTTCAAACATACAACACATGCTTAATTTATAAAAAAACTATATACAACACTTATGCTTAATTTATGAAAGTGGCATTCATAAAATTAAACATGTATGCTTAATCTTCAATATGTTTTACCTTTATGAAGTCCCTCAATGCACTCTATGTTCTCTACAGTCGATGCTTTGCATATTAACTCGCTTCATTGTATGCTCTATTATGCTCACTGCCTCACCATCTTGCCACCTCCTCGCCACCTATGATTACATTACATTAGAAAGCTCAACGAAATTCTCAAAAGCACACAACTTATTGAAATCCCCATGAAACCAAATACTACCTTCAATTGCAATTGTAGTATAACTTGTTTCTTAAGAGAATTTTTATTTTATTTTTTTCAATATAAAATATTCCATTATTTTTCCAAATTTCTTTTTATTTTGTTTAGTAGATATTTAAAGCATAGTCTAAACATGTTATGATTTGAACATTATCCAGTTACATTATTTCCTGTGTTTTTCTCAACATCTAGTTAAAAATTCAAAAGAATGGTTGAAATTGCAATATCGATTGTTGAAATTGCACAATCCAAAAACAACATGGTTTTTGAGGGAACTGAATCCATTTATGCATTTAATAATATAATTTCAGCTATTAAAATTGCAATTTAACCAAAAATTATAGAACCAAATTTCAATAATGATAAATGTAAAATATTCAAATCGTATAACATTAAAACTTCTTCGATATTCAAAGTGATTGTGTCTAAATCATCCGGATTGCAGTAGTCTAAATGTTCTAAGTTTTGGCCCTTTTCCGAGGATATTTACAGGGGATATTTTCCCAAAATCTGGCCAAAAATGGTTGTATCTGGAGATTTGAGTTGTTAATTATGTGTAATCTGAGTTCCCCAGGGGTTTTTCAACAAGATGAATCCATTTTTGCATTCATAAATGTAATTTAACGACAAAAAGTTGTGATTTTGTGCATATTTATGTTGCCAGATTTCAATGAAAGGGAAAAAAAGGATCTTAGGGATGTTGAAATCGGGATTTGATGTTTTTATAAACAAAGTCGATCCTCCCAGTTTTTTCACTGCCAAAAGGGGGCTTAGGCATGGGTGTCCATTATTGTCTTTTCCTAAGGGCTTGGCTTGCTAATCAAGGATGCAAGAAGTAGGGGTGAGATGAAAGGGATAAAGGTCTATGGCTCGGAATCCATCTCTCATATACTATGTGTGGATGACCTTATGGTATTTAGAAAAGGCGGGGTTCAAGAACTTATGAAACTTCTATTGTAAAGCTACTTAGATGGTGATAAATATAAACAAGTCCACTCTTATGTTGAATGATGTATCTTAGGAGGTTAGGGCACAAGTTGTATCCCTTTTCTCTATGAATGTGGTCAATATATCTCAAGGAGTAAAATACTTGGGCTTTTACTTGAAACTTATGGGATACAAGTATGAAGACTAGCTATGGTTGTACAAGAAAATGGGTGCTATCAGTGGTTGTCGAGAGGTGGACGTTTGGTATTGATAAAATCAGTCCTAAAAGGAATCCCAATGTAGTATTGGATGACTAAATTTATTCTTAATAAGATATAGAAAAAATGCTTCAATGAAAAAAGTATCAACGAAATGCATCCATCAACTCTCACATTTTGTGGTTTGCAAGTAGCGCTTATAGTCCAACGATTACTATAATTGCCTCGCCCTCCGTTACAATGAGAGAATTTCTAGTCCAATGGTTAGGGTAATGACCTACTACCTACTTCTTGGAAGCTCATCAGACTGAAGCGTTTGTAGTCCAACGGTTAGAATATTTCCTTCCAAGCAATATACCTGGTTTTGACTCTTGATAGACACACCTCTGCTCATTGTTTTGTTTAGAGTATTTCAGTTGTGTCCTCTTATAAATACATTGAAAACCCATAAGATCATTGCAATCCTTTAAAAGAGTTTAAATTCCGTTGTTGACACTTGAATTCGGGTCTCACTGGTGAGAGTAGAGTATCCTAACCAATTCTGCAATGTTTAAAAGAATTTAAATTTCGTTGTTGGGACTTGAACCCAAGTCTCTCATGAACCACTTTCTTATGTGTCCAATTTCCTTCTCTCACATATCAACCACTTTCTTATGTGTCCAATTTCCTTCTCTCACATATCAAGGTTTGGAACATAGAGTGAATAATAATTGTAATCCTGCACAATATAGTTGAATATTGTTCCAAAATTGTCATCTAATAATAATTATAATTGTAATCATGCACAAAATCATTGAATATAATATAATTGATGCCATGTTGTTCGCTCAAATTTATAATGCTACATTTTTCTCTATTTTTTCTCTATTTTTTCTTTAATCCCTCGTAAACATAACTCATGAGTTTGAACATACTATGCAAGTTGTGAGGTCATGTGTTGGCATCCCCAGAATTTGAAGTTTTGTATAACGTTTATTTTTAATTTTTTAATTTTTAAATGTATGTGATGATGTATTAAAAATTCACGTAGTTTAAATGTTCAACTTTTTGACATTTTTATGGGTATATTTTTCGATCCATTTTGTCTTAGTCCTACCAAAAATTGTTGGAACTCCGTATTTGTATGATTGAGTTTGTATAATTCGAGTGTCTTGAGAGTTTTTTAGGGTGTTGAATCCGTTTATGCATTCAACAATGCAATTTAAACAACAAAAAATGGTGATTTCACTAAGATCCGTTTCACCGAATTCAAGTGAAAAAGTTCAAAAGGTCGAATATTTAGACAATGCCTTAAAAATTTATTTTGTCAACAATTATATTATAGGACATATTTATTAAAACTATTGGTTTGAGTTAACCCATCATACTTTTTTATAGTTGTCATTATTAATAGCCCATATGTTAAGATTGAGATTTTTGCAGTTCATTCCCTTGCGATCCATGTCACATTAGGTAATGTGATTTGAGCAGATCTAATGTTACTCTTCCATAGGTTGAGGAATGATCGGTAGATAGACAAGGTCAATGGCACTTGAGTTAGCAAGGAGATTAACTTGACAAATTATTTCTTCTGGAATTGAAGTTCCTCATCCTATGTACATATCAGTTGTCATAGAGTTGAAGCCACTCAGAGGCTACCTTATAACCTGCACTTATTTTGGACAACAGAGATGCAACCTGGTGATGGAAGTTATGATGGAATGATGGACAGTCGAATCAAGTTGATGTTAAAATGGTGGACATAACATTCTTGGATAAAATTCTGGCGTGGGATAAACAACACTCAATTCGCCCTATTTTTTCAGTTAAATTTGGTCCTAAATTCGGTTGGAACTATGTCAGAAGTCAGAGTTCCACTTATGTGATGGGAACTTCACCCATGGAACTTTGTCCTTGAAGGTTTTGTCCAATTTTAAGATGACCTAGATCTTCAATTTTTTGAAAAAACAATTAAAATGTGTGGAACTTTGACGCCTAAAATTCCAACTTTTTTTGGTTCCCAATGCTCATTTTCCAATAGAATTCCACTCTTGTTTGATTCCCAACACTCATTCCCAAATGAAAAAATTGACACTTAAGAATTTCCATAAAACATTAAATGAAAGACAAAGAAAACATCCGACCATCATCGAATTTTCATTTGATAGGGATAGGCGATGCCAAACTCCAAGCCTCCTTAGCATATTGGTTGAGGACTGAATCTAAGTATTAGTATATATTTTTGGGAGAAACAATTAAATATTTAAAGGAGTGATAAATTAGAAGATCTTGCTTTTAATTAGTTTTACAAAAGCAATAATCTCGTTCTCGCATTTTAATTAATATGCAAAATTACTTTACTTCATGTATTATTTTGCCTTCATTTTTATTCCCTTCCTAAGCCACCAGAGACTATAATATAATATGCAAAATTACTTTACTACATGTATTCTATTGCCTTCATTTTTAGTCCATGCCTCCATTAGGGACTATAGTTTTGGCTTAGGTGTCAAATCCCTTTTATCCCTTTTAGTGTATATTAGTTCACCCACTTTGTAAAACATATCTTAATGTTTTTTAAACAAAACATTAACGTGAATATTTTGAAAAATATTTTTTTTTATTGTTTTTTTTTAAATTATAATTTCTCTTTTTTATTATTCTATAAATTCATGAAGGGAGTTAATTCCCCAGATAATATTTTTAATGTAATTTTCAGGTTCATAAATTGACTTAAAAATTCAAATAAAAACTATTTCAAACTTACAACATGTATACTTAATTTATAAAGCTGACATTCATAACATTAAACAGGTATGCTTAATCTTCAATATTTTTTACAGTTATGAAGTCCCTCTATAGTCTATGTTCACTACAATGGATGCTCTAAGCATCTTTCTTTAGTGTATGCTTTGTTATGTTCACTGCCTCACCACCTCCTCACCTGCTCACCGCCTATGATTACATTACATTGAAGAGGCAATGTAGAAAGCTCACTAAGATTCTCCAAAACACACAAAGTGTTGAAATCCCCATGAAACCAAATACTACCTTCAATTGTAGTATAACTTGTTTCTTAGGATAATTTTTTCTGTTTTTTTAATTTTCAACATAAAATATTCCACTATTTCTTCAAATTGCTTTTTATTTTGTTTCATAGATATTTAAAGCATAGTCTTAACATGTTATGATTTGAACATTTTCCAATCACATTCTTCCTTCCGTGTGTTTTTTCCAACAACTGGTTAAAATTCAAAAGAATGATTGAAATTGCAAATACCTATTGTTGAAATTGCACAACCCAAAAATAATAAGGTTTTTTTAAGGAAACTGAATCCATTTATACATTTAAAAATGTAATTTCAGCTATTAAAATTGTAATTTCACCAAAAATTATAGAACCAAATTCCAATAATAATATTCTAACATATTTTTATGAGAATAATAAAAAAGAGAACTTGTCTTTCCCAGATACAATTATCATACGAGTTCTGAACGTGAGACTTCAATGTTCTAAATCATACTTCATAACTCATTTTAAAACAAAACAAATCCAAACTTAATTACATGAAAACAAAGCATGCAGGTTCCACCGAAATTTGAACTCGGGTTACTAGATTCAGATTCCAATGTCTTCACCACTAGACCATAGAGCCACATGAAATATAATTATTAAGTTATCTGTCAACTCCTAAACTATATACTGTGCAAGTTGTAAGGTCTTGTGTTGTAGTATTTGTTAATAACTCAATCTATAGTGTAATACATCTAAGTATTAGTATATTTTTTAAACAGATAATTAAATTTTTAAAGAAGTCATAATTAACCGGTTTTATAGGAATAATAAACCCACTCTCACACTTTAATTAATATGAAAAATTCCCTTACTACATGTATTTTTATTTTTATTTTTATTTTTTTATAAGTACGTTTTTATTGTTTTTATTGTTGAGAACACTTTAATTAATATGAAAAATTACCCTACTACATGTATTCTTTTGTTTTATTTTTTTTATCAAGTACATTCTTATTGTTGAGAACAACTTCATCAATTGTGTATTAAGAACCACTATGAACATGAACATTTGCTTCATTTACTTTGACAACCTTCTTGTTATGAAGAATTTTTGTTTGAAACCTGTCAACAACTCAAAAACCTGTCAACCAATACTACCTAATCAATACCACATGTCAAGTCAATGTATCCACATGTCACCTTTCCTTTGGGTCCTTTGTTGTCGGTCCAATGTTCAACACTGCGAATGTAACTCCAACAGGTTGTACTGTTGAACACTACTAATATAAATCCAACAGACAGTTGTACTGCAACGATCCATCTGTTAGGACCATTGCCTCATTTCATGCTTATTTAAAAAAATACTACCCCCGCCCCCTTTCATGCTTATCTAAAAAATGAATCTTATTCACTAAAACTTAAGAAACCTGCAAAGTTAATCTGAAATTCACGAAAACCTGAGAAACTTGTGAAGTTAATATGGAATTCACGAAAACCTGAGAAACTTTGGTCTTGAAGAAAGAATAATTGGTAATTACTAGCAGATTGAGCTGCTATCGAGGAAGGATGCAAAGTGCTATGAGAATTCTCCCGGCTACAAATTGAAGAAATGAAAGGAAAAGAAAAAGGGTTATCCTTTAAAAGAATAGATCATCCTCAGATTAGTTGTTCTCTACAATGGTAATAAGTAGAACATATGTCCTTTCCATTTGGATTTATTTTGTTCAAGCGTCCTAATTTTAATCTTTATGTACTTTCCGTTGGCTTCGAATTCCATTAAATTTTAAGATCCATACCAAGATTTAGGCATTCTAATAATCAATTTCCTTCATTTACTGTGGAGATTAAGCTCGTGTTAACCCTTAAAGATTTTGGTCCTTGGATTGTAAGTTGTTCTTTAATTATTGTTTGGAAATTCAATTCTGATTTTTGCAATGAGATGCAAGTTTATTTCTTGCTTTTGCAGACCCTTGCAACTAGGCCACAATCACAAATAAATGGTGAGAGCTCTAGCAGGCCAAAGTCTGGTCATGGTCAGAATTGAATTTATTGTGAAAAGGAAAATTCTTCTCCAAGCACCGGGGTATGTAGGACTGTATACTTACACTATTTGCTTTGTCTTCCTTTGTTTTTTGGAAGAGATTTTGTACATCTTTTACAATTGATTTCTCCATTTTCTGGCAAAGTTGTTTTGATTTATGTTAATGTTTTGATTTATGTTAATGTAGTGTGATTTGTAGTGGCAATGATGAAGTTTGTTATCAATGATTTATATTTGCAATTCCAAAATTTGATGTGTGTTATTTGTGTGAGCCAGAGATTGGTTTCGAAGGTTTTGGACCAGTGTTCCTATGCTAAAAATGGTTAAATATATATATTGTTTTAAGTTAGGTAAACATACAATAAATTGCTTAATCTAGATAAATATTTTATTTTTTTATTGTTGAAATCTTGTTAAAAATTGTAGAATTGTCAAACAACACTCTTTCTGTTCACAGTTTTGTGAGATCATTTCAAAATATTTAAAAATAACCTAATTTGATTTATGAGACTGTTTATAGTTTTGTGAGATCATTGCAAAATAGTTTTGTGAGATCATTGCAAAATATTTAGAGATAGATATAATTTGATTTGTGAGACATGTCATAAGTTTTTTTTAAATGAAAGAGTGGGATTTGAATTTGCTATGCAACTCCTGTTAATTAATTAATAAAAAGAAAAACAAATTCCTTTC
>SNQJ01S0144099.1:0-24334 GCA_010110895.2 Picea sitchensis
CCTCATACACCAAGTTGAGGAGATTGAAATGTGTGGACCTGTACACACAAGGTCAATGTGGATGGTGGAGAGGCACTTGAAATCATTGAAGGCTTTGGTTAGACACAGAGCACGTACTAAGGGTTCTATGGTGGAGGGATATATGGTATATGAATACATGGTGTATATTAGTCAGTACCTTCCTAAATTAACATTGCAAGCTATGCATGCAGTGGATTTCATTTGGGATGTGAACTCCATCAAATTTTTTGAAAGGGAGCAGTTGTTGGGGAAAGGTGCAATGAAGAAAGTGAGAGGTAATTAAAATGTGGATATTTTTAATAAATATAAATTTCTCATTTTTTTGTGTATATGTTCATACTCATTTAATATTTATTCTTTCATCATTTATTATTAATATTTACCATGGTCATAACTAATATTTAATATTGGTGAATTGTGATTTTGTGATCGGTCAGTTGCACAAGATTGGGATGCACTACATTTATACATTGCAAATAATATGGACTGGATGAAGGTATGGATTGATAGATGTAAATAACGTCAAGGCGGTAGGTTATCACGGAAAGAACTGTCTAAATTGGTTAGAGAAGCTCGTCGTAATGGAGATTGCGATGTTACGCAGAGGGAAATAGATTTAGCATATTCTTTGAAAGATGAAAAGGCAAGAAAATTCACACATTTTATTCAGATATTTTATATTATATTAATGTGACTGTAGGTGTGTTTCCTTCATATTATACTTTCCAAATTATATAAATTTGTTTATTATTAATTGAAAATGCATCTTTTACATGTTTGACATATTGCAGTTGAAACACCACAAGGCTATGTGGTGCAATGGTTGTAAATTTCACATCAAATAGTTGGATGAAACCAGAAAAACTTCAGATAGTGAGATAACTGTAGTATTCCAAGTCACCAATGTTTCCTCTATGAGCAAAGGACATCCTCGAGAATATGAAAATAGATACTATGGGTTTTTGAATGATATAATTGAGTGTGACTTTAATTCCTTCAAATTAGTTATGTTTGATGTCAAATCGTATAGGTTACAAATGCATGAACATGATGAGGAAAGAACCATTATTCAACTGTCTAACGGATTTTTGATGATTAAAACAATGGTGTTTGAAAAAAAAAATGACCGCTATGTTTTTTCAAATCAATGTTTTACTCAAAGGTTCCAGGTAAGAGGGATTGGTCATTTGTTGTTAGATATGATCCAAGAGGAAGGACAATAAAGTATAATGTATATGAGGAAGATGATATTGAAGAAGAAGATGATGTAGATCTAGAGAAAGAAGAATATGGGTCGATAGATGAAGAAGACAAAGAATATGAACCAAGCCTAGGAGAAAATGCACCAGTTCTTGATGACGATATCGATGAAGATATGCTTGAAAATGACATTGATGATGATGATGACATCATCAATCCTTTCAACAATGTTTCTGAACCAGATGTTGATACAAATATTGAGTTGGATGATCAAGAAGAAGATACTGGAAAAGGATGAGATAAATGTTGCGTTGCTCGATGAGGTACATAACTATATATTTTAATTTGTATGAATTATTATTCTCCTTAAATAATTTTTAATTATGTGGGTTAATTACATGTTTTGAAGTCTTATTTCATTTTTGTTCTGGTAGTTTCTATGCATGATTAATATGTTTCTTTTGTTTGTTATCTATTTTATATATTGGGTATTGGGGAATTGAGAGCGATGTGAGGGGGGTGAGGGGCCATATGAGCTTTCACCTTCATGTGGTTGGCATTGTTCAGTAGAGAATAAATTATTCTCAAAACCAAGAGAATTTCATTCATTCATCTTTATACTCAAAGATCACTATAGACCCACTCTATATATCATCTCATATCCTCCTCGCTTTGTTTTAATTTTCTAATTGGTATACGAGGGTATTGATTTTCATTTATATTGTGTTCACTATTTTGTGATGTGTTAGAATAGGAATAACACTATAAATCCTAGACCTCCATACAACCTAATCATGGATGCCATTGATTTGGAAATTTTGTTTCTTTCCAACATCATTATATCTACTATAGATTTTTTAGAGGACAATTCCTTTGCACAACAAAATTTAAACCTCAGATAGGTTGGCTAACAAAACCATCATTTTTGTAACACTACTCATATATACATAAATATAGTTTCCAAGAAACCAAAAAGTAACTTTCCCCTCAGGCTTCTAAGATCCAGTTGTTATTGGAAGCTTGTTTGACATAACTACAACAAACCCGACCCTCTTGTTGATTAACATGTTGAAAAATGTGTTCAATGAAGCTCACTCTCCCTTTGTTGATAAATTATCTGGGTTATTTCTCTTCTTTGTTGAGAATGGGGAGAGAATAATAAAGGATATCACACTTATAATATGCACTGAAATTCATTGCAGATAAGCATGGTTGTATATATTGATAGGTACTGAGAATATCACATAGAGAACTAGACATTGGAAGAGAAAATGCTCTTTTTTGCTTCCTATATTTCACATAACCCAAAAAACAATTGGTCTCAAATAATTCAATGCTCAAATTCACCGATCAACATTAAAGTTGTCCGATAGGAACTTCATAATATATGTCGTTTGGAAACGTTTGATAAGGTATATATCATTCACCATGTTGGCTATCAAAGATAATTGGATGAGACAAAGAAACTCTGTTAATTTACGGTTGTGGGATGTGTGAGAGGATTTCATGTCTTTGAAAATTAAATGTATATGTTTAAGAGGTTATTATTAAGTTGAGGCTTTCTTGTGATTTGGCATAATCTAGTCAAAAACCAATTATGGAGAACTCTTTTCTCCTCTTTGGAGGTTTTATTAGTCTTTGATATTAGACGTTCTCTATATTTGTATGGAATTGGGTAGAAGCGGGTTACAATGAAGGTTTTACTTAACCCTGTGCTCTTAATAAATAATAGAAAATAGTTTCAATTACTAGATATTTTTGGAATGACTCTCTCTATTACCGAGGTTTACTAAAAACTGTAATTTATTGGGTTTCCTAATGTTTAGGATGATTATTTGATGACATGTGATTATGAATGACTCATATATAATAAAAGAATCATCTAAAAAAATATCACGCTATGCCTTACTTATCATGTCATTTGGGGAATTATTGCTTATATGTTGAATAAGAATGGAAACATCCTGACATTTGGACTCCTGATACTTGGACTCACCTCAAAGGATGAGTAGCCACAACTCTTGTTAGAAGTGGAGTCTTAGTAATGGTGTAAATACTAGAACTTATATGTATTATTTACAAACTTTGACAATTTTGATTCAATCATATTCATGATAAATCAATGGTGATATTGTGATTATGTTTCAAGAATTTTAAGGATAGTGAGGATCTAGATAGTATTGATGACCTATTTTCATTGAATATGGGGTTGATAATCAAATAATTATTGAATTCGAAGTGATTATCATTCAAATATGACAACTTAAATTTTATTGATGAAGATCATGCACAATTTGGAACTCAAAACTAAAGAAGTTTTCATACTTGGTTTTGAAATATCAAATTGGCTTCAAGGTCGTATCCATATTGAGAGGGAGAGAATATATTGTAACACCCCTTGGTGCATGTGGTTACTATATATTTTCATTTTTCTTGGATCGAAGATGTTTTTATCAATTATGAATAATCACTTCTTCATTGATGATTGCTAGCTAATGCTTACAAGTATCATCCTCCATGGATAATGGTGGAGTTGTCTTTACTTAGTGGAAAGGTGTCGATAAATGGTACCTTGAAAATATGTGATTTGTTCACTTTCAACAATTATTATTAATCCTTGTATTATGTGATAGCTACCCTTTGGATAGAATCTGAGTGTGTTATAGTGTTAATTTGACCCTTCTTTTGTGATGATACCTTATTTCATAATTTTACTTGCAAAGAGACATATGTGTAACTTGATGGATTATTATGAGTAAACCTTTTTTAATATCATGTTTATAATACAAGGTGTTATGATGCATTGATTCTTTAGTCTGACTAATAGGAGATAGTGATAGTGCTTTGAACTCACCCTTCCTATTGTATTTGATTCTACTAATGATTGAGTATGATGGGTCTAGACTCCTATATCATTGTCTAGATTATGATGAGTACGGGTATTTGTTAATGATATCAGTAAATATTCTTGATGATGGATATGAAGTAATGATGACCTTTGATGATGATTTACCATGATCTATCCTTGTCATGAGATGATTTATGATGAATAAAAGCATTGGATACTTTTCCATTTAATGCTTGGTTAATGAGATACTTCATTTTATATGATTTTATGTCTATTTAATGAGGTAATTCATGTTATATGAGTTATGATTTATTCCTTGTTAATGAGATACTTCATATCATATGATTTATGATTTAATGCATGGTTAATGAGGTAATTATTGTTATATGAGTTATGAGTTATGCCTTGTTAATAAGATACTTCATATGATTTATTTTGATGATGATGTTGCATATACATTGGTATGTTGGATGGACCAACTTGTTACAAGTGGATACTAGGTGGACAATGGAGAAATGAACTCAAGGAAAATGATCTTAACTCAATTAGGGTGACCATCATATCCTAGTGCGTAGGAATCTTGGGAAATAGGGAAATACTTGTGAAATGACCTCCGGAGTTAAGTTGGGTAAATGATAGTGCATAGGAATCTTGGGAAATAGGGAAAAACTTGTGAAATGACGTCCAGAGTTAACTTGGGTAAATAGGTAGAAGGGGAAATGATTGTATTTCACTTTTACCTTGTTTTTGAAACTTGTAAATTATGCCCAAATTTTCTCGTGCATGGGCAGGGGTGAAACCAAGAGATAAATATTGGTAAGATTATTACATTAAAATGATTATAAAAAAAAGTGACTCTTTCCCATTGTTGGGTTTGGATTTCTCATGAATAAATGCTAGATGGAACTAATTATTGTGGAGACACTTGTTTTATAAGTATGATTGGTTGGGTAGAATCATGTTTGTCTTTGCAATAATATTTAGGAAAGTGATATACCCCATAACACATTATCGTTTTCTTATCTTTCAAATTCAAAGGCACTCCCATTAGGAGAGATGTGAGAGATTGTGACCTAGGGTTCAATTTAACCTAGGGGCATTCATATTCCTAACCACCCTACAAATGACCCAAGGCTAATCTTCATGCAGACCCAATAACCAACTCATTTCCCATACGACCTTTCACACGAATGGAAAACCTCCACCGTCAACAAATAAAACACAATACATCACATTGGATTCAGGGAGCCAACAACACAACGTGATTGGAAAAATGAAAACCACAAGAAATCACATCATCCACAAAGGATCTGAATGAATCAAATCCAACCTATATATACTAGATCACGTAGCCATCCGAAGAGCCCACAACACAACTCATGTGTTACCATGAATTTTCCCAAGGAATACAAATACAAAGCCGGTAAAAGGAGCCACAATGATCAAGCAAACTCCACAATGAGTGGAGAAGAGTTATCTTTCAAAGAACCTCCCAAGATGAGTTTTCACTACACTTACCACCCATGTGCTATCGAGCGACATGATAACAAGCCAAGATCTGACCAACCCTGCAAATGTCCCTAGGCCAATTTTTGAGTGGACCTGGTAGGCAACTCCTTTTTATCACCACATCACCCATGGTCCTAGGGAGGTTACAATAATATAGGGAGGTTACAAGAATCTAGGGAGGTTACAACCAATCCCCATTTTTCCTCAACCAATACATTTGACCAAAAATTGATGTCCAAGCATGAATATACCTCAAAATCACTATAATTGACTCATTTACACCCTATTACATCATTAACACATAAAAAAGTAACATTTTACATCATAGATGTTGAATCTGGCAAAAATCAATATTCCAACACAATCAAAGATTGTGCTGAGTAGAGTAGTTGTGAAGTGTGAATGTGTTATCTTCTAGTTTTAAGGTCACTAGTACTTGTTTATCGACGTTATTACATGTCCTTACAACACTATATTTGGGAACATGTGTGTCAAAGGAATTTTAAAAGGAGCAACAAAAAGACATTGTAATAGGACTAGACATGGGCAATGTCAGTGACCTGTCATGAATGGGGCGAAGGTTGAAATTTTCACAAAAATTTTCTGTATGCAATGAAATTTGACATGGATAGACTATTTTTGTGCCTTTATGATATGGGAGGGTTTCAAAATCTAATTACATAATTCATTTAACCCGAGAAATATGATATTATTATCCAAGGATTCACTCAGATATTTTTTCCCCTAGAAGATCTAAAGAGTTCAACAGTACATGATGAATTCTTGTATAATTTGACAATAGGACATGATGCATTCTTGTATAATTTGACAACAATACATGATGGCTATATGTAACACTTAATGTTGAGGCAACAAAAAATGATAATATGTGGAACAAGTACAATTTCCACAATGTGACGACATTACATGATGCATTCTTTTATAATTTCACAGTTGTACGTGATGGCTATATGTAACACTAAATGTTGACGCAACCAAAACTGATAATTCAATTTTTTCAATGAAATGTTGATGCAACCGAAACTGATAATTCAATTTTTTCAACAAGGAAGGGACTAGCTTCTTTGCAACTATTTCCCTTGTTTTTTTATATGTGTTTTATAGATTAAATTATTTGGGTGCTCTCTCTATTGCTTTCTTCACTCCATAGAGATTCATGGTATATTCTATGTCTTGGGCTTGCAATTAATCTAGGTAACTCTTGGGTTAGTTATTTTCTCTGGTTTATATGTTTGAGAGTAGGGTTCCTCTCTCATGTGTTTTGGGTAAATCCTTGGTTGTTGGCCCTCAAGTTTAGACTCCTTGTTTAGTTGGTCATTATGGATTGCAAAAAGGTGCAAGAATTTAGAATAATCTTGAGAAATCATGAAGAACTAATTCAATGCAACATGGAATCAATATTTTATGTGACCTAAAAGGTCCATGAGAATAAACATTAATGCACATCTCAAACTGCCACAATCATGAATGCCCTCATTCAGTAGAAGAAAAAAGTAGATGAATGGGAGGTTGGGTTTAGAATGTTGAAGAATTTGGTCATAAATATGAGAACAGACTCTCAATCGACAACTTTAAAAAAGATAATGTCAATAAATTAAGAGTACGATGATCTCAAAGAAGAGGATATTGTGTACCAAATTCTAGAGGACATGGACTTGGAGAAGCAATACCCTCTTCAACTCACTCGTAATGAGGAGGAAGAAATCAATCTTGATGATTTTTAGCAGTTTTTAAATGCTTACTAAACATATTAGGCTATTAGAAGTTTTATTTAAGGTATACACATGCAAGATACTTATCATAAATCAAATATAATTTTTTTAATATAAAGGTTTTTGAGTTCTCATTAAAAAAAGAAATCAAATTAAAAAAAAATCCATAATAATAATGTAATGTTAATAAAGAATTCATCTCAATTGGGCACACCTATCAATCATGGAAGCACTCTTAGGGTTTCATTAAGCTCTTGTTGATAAACAAATTTGATCACCTTAATTTTCCTCTCTTTGAAATAGAAAAAAGATGATATCAAAAGGAGGATTTTGTGTATTCTCGTCATCTCATGGCGTAGCGCTCAGTTTCAACTTCATCCTACATTTTATGGAATGAAAATCCAAGTTGCTATGATTGATATACTCATATTTTTGTCCAACCACTCAAAAAATAAATTGCAAGAAGAGATTTGAAGAATTGATGAGGAATTTATTCTAAGTGTCGTGCCCCTCTTCCCCTATTATTCCATGTGCAATTCTTAGTCCTTTTTTAGCTTACATTTTCCCATCTCTCCTCCCAATCCACTTCCCATATCTCCTTCCGACCCCCTTCCCCATCACTCCTCCCAATCTCCTTCCCCATATCTCCTTATGATCCCCTTCCCCATCAATTGGCCCAAACCACTTCCCCATCACTCCTTCTGAAAAGGGGATTTTTAATTGTGAAAAATAAATTCAATATATTGTAGGTATTAGGGAGAGATGTGGGGTATCAAGGGGTTTATGGTATTGGGGGTTATAAAAAGGGTTATCTAGTAAAAACAAGGTTTCTTTTACTGGAAGTATGTATTGGGAGGGGGGTTCAACAAAAGGATTTTGGGAAATATTTATCAATATTTAGTGAAAATATGGATATTCTTTAATATCCCACGAACTAAGGTGTTATGTCACAGGTTCACTAAGTGGATACCCCGTGCCTTATGATCCCCTTCCCCGCTCTCCTTCCACTTGCGGCCCTCTCTTCTCCCTTTTCCTACTCTCCCATAATAATTTTATTTTCCCAAGTCTCATTCGTATTAAAGATTCAACCTATTACATTGAGACACATGGCAGTGATTGGGTGATGATTGAGCAAACAAAAGATTATTAAGGTATGCATTTTTCTAAGGCATGAGAACTACACTAAGGATTTCGTAAGTTCCTCTATTTCACATATGAATGGTAAGGGAGGCGTATTCATTATAAACACAAAATTTGTCCCTTCCCAAATGAATGTGGGACTAAGAAAGGAAGAATCAAATCAAGGAACAAGATTTACCCATGAACCAGATCAATGGCTCCTGAACGACGAACTTCCTGAGCTCATATATTGAGTTTCCAGTGTCTGTTTTTTTATAAAAAGACCTCGTTGGAAAGGTAATTTGACAAGGAATAAAATGGGATAGGTTTAAATGGCTAAATTTGGCCATGATATTCCTAGAAATCAAAAGAACATTCAAATATCTTTTCATGACTTCTTGGGAAATCTCTTTGGAACCTCGAATTATCGAGGCTATAAGTTGAGATACAAAACTCCAAATATTTCTCAAGATGTCTCGTTGGAAGGTTGGAATAAAGAAAATTATTTTTAGAATGGTTTCCATGGTTGACAAGTCACTTATCATGATCATAAAATTAAAAGACAGTCAACGCTTTTCAAACGATCAACTTCAAATTTTGGAAATAAAACTTTATCAAATAAATTTTATAAAAGGGTGAATTTGGTCAATAATTTATCAAAATGATCTACTCTTTATTCCAAAAAGAATAAGCACGTGGGAAACTTCTAGAATAACAAAAACCCTAACTGCTAGGGTAAAACATTTGAAAGAAGCACTAGGAGAAAAATTAAAAGAAGGAGAGAACCATAAAATAAGGGGTTGTATAATCATAATATTATTTTTCAACCTTCAGTATGCAACCAAATTTCTCATCTACAAATACAGATCTCCATCTTCTTACTTCTTCTTCTACTACACAATTTCTCTCAAGGCTTTGTGCTTATATGTTTGCGAGTGAGCATAAGGTCAAGTTTTTGAGTGTTTTTATTTTATTATTCTATTGTTTTATCTAAAATATCAATAGGAGTATTTTTCAACCATATATATGAATGATGATGTAAGCCATTGTTGTCTAATTGATTCCTGGAGGTTTAGTTGTTGTGTTTGACATGCTTTATTTCTGAGCACTAGTCGATCAGTTTATTGAAATGATTTGTAATGTGAAATATATTTTGTGTATTGAACTCCCAAGAGAACTGTTTCGAGGAATAAATTTAATGATTTCTTAGAATTTGAGATTTTTGAGTATGATAGTTTAGGAGTGTGGTCATCATATTATTTTTCAGTCTTAAATGTAATACTCAATTAAATTTTTCTTAAGTGATCAACCCCATTTCACTCTTTTTCTTGTCAGAAAATATGGTTGCATAGTATGCTTGTATGTGTTTCATATGGATGTTATAATGAATATGAGCATATATTTATTTCATATTGAATCATTTATTTATATTTTTACGGTTGAAAATCTTCTTGGCTCATTTCTAGGCAAATGTTGCACTCAAGGAGAAATCAAGTTATCAAGAACCATTTTATATAAAAACTAAATAAATTAAGGATTTTGGGTTTGTTTCATTTGACAGTCCAGTTCAATAACATCATATACATCTTTCAGAAAAATAGATAAGTACCACATCTTTAAAAATGAAAGGGGATTATATCCTCGTGATGTTCACTCAAAGACCATAAAATAGTCTTTAAGGTCAACATGTCTAAGTACAAAACCTACAAATAATTGCATGGAAATGAATGTAGGGGGTAGATAAGGTCCCTCCTATAGTGAAGCACTGGCTGGAAACCCCTCAACTAATAACACTCCAAAACACCTTGACAAAGGAAAAGATAAAGACATAGGAGAAGGATGGGAAGGGGCATAAATTGTAACAATAGATGCATCCCAAATCAACAAGGAAGCACAAGATCTGCTGGACAAGAATCAACCTGGAACGGGATGATGCATCCCCAAAGAAACAAAGACACCAAGGTATTAAATCACCTCCAAAAATATTGGTCAATACATATAGTATATGAATGATCATGCCATAATTGGAAAATTCATGGGAATATGACCTACCAAGAAATCCCTAGACTAGTAGATCCAAACACATTGGAAGCCAAAGAGACAGGTAGATCTCAAAATTGTATCCAAAGGATTCTTCACTCTAATCTTCACCAACCTGGAGAATAAGGACATAGTGTAACGAACTGCATCGTTATGACAACCATTCTAGTGACAGGTGCAAAGGACATAGTAACTTGAATCAGTCATGACAACCATTCTAGTGACAAAGTAATTTTTTTTTTTTGTGTAAAGTGAGTGTACAAGGAAGTAAAAAACCTGAGTCTGGTTCTTATGCTTACTCGACGACGAATACTACGCGAACCAGATGTGAACATAAGAAGATGACCTGACAACATTTACATGTAACTACATGCATAAATGATGATCACACTATTGGCACAACCGATCAAGCAGCGATCACCTCCCACCCATCCTACTCCTCAAGAATGGTTAGGGCCAAGACATGCTACAACTAAGCCCGTGTCTCAATGGGATTTTGACCATTTAAGGTTTTAGGGCTGGCGACTGTTCTGAGAAATATGGAGGTGTCTACATCCCACTTGACACAACACACCAAGCAACTAACTCAATACAATAAAGTACAACGTAAATAAGAAGAAAAAATACGCCCCTAATGATGCATGGATAAGAGGAACGTAATCCAACAATTCCAACTCAACATTATTTAATTGAACAACAACCCTCATTACAAAATCCGAGTAATTTAACGGACATAATCCGGGGCATTCCATTAAGTAAGTTTTATCAATGTCAAGAGACTACATGAACATCACAATAAGATAACCATAACATTTAATTTCAAAACATTGAAATTAAATAATGGCTATAATGCCAACTCTAATCTTTCCATCTTGGTTGGTATATAAAGAAAACACATATTCTATTTCAACAATACATTACCTTTGCGAATCTATAACAATATTTCTCTGACATTGGTATGCCATAACATTTTTCCTTTCACCTAAATTATTAAAATTTTCAACAAGGTTTGAATATATCATGAACCATCCATTTAGAATGATATAACAATTTACATCTCTATTTGAAATGGCATTATTTTAAAATAAAGATTTTGAAGGAACTTTTATAAAGATAGTTAAATATCACAACTAAAATAATATCCATTAAAAGCAATAAAGTAACACTAATTAATTTATTAGTCCCCACGTCAATGTAACATCACCTTTATAATTTACATCTAATTAAATACATCAATAAAACAAGTATCTTCATTGAAAATCATAAATACCTCAGCATACAAATGCTTAAAGGGCAATAGTAAAGATAACCATATTAAGATGATGACAATTTAGAAGGACATCCTTTCAAGATAATATAATAGCAAAATATCAAATACTTAACAACATTAAATTCACATTAAATACTTCAATAACCATGTTACTACCATGTTTTTAAGAACTTTAGAAATACTTATATAATGTAAATATAAAGATAACCATATTAAAAGGACGACAATTTAGAAGGACATCCTTTCAAAGATAATATAATAAAGTAAAATATCCCAATGAACAAATATTAAATTCACATTGTTCACTTCAATAACCTTACATACACCTGTTTTAAGAACTTTAGCAATATTTATATAATGTAAATATAAAGATAACCATATTAAAAGGACAACAAATTAGAAGGACATTCTTCTCAAGATAATATAATAGCAAATATTCACTGCAACAATTATTAAATTCATTTTAAATACTTCAATAATCATGTTACTACCATGTTTTTAAGAACTTTTTAGCAATAATTATATAATGTAAATATTGCATTCTGTTATTTTTTTTTCAAATGGAATTACCAATTATATATATAATCATTTACATTAGACTGCAAGGTCCACCAACGCTTGTAAAAGCATTGACACTGTTAACATGACAGTTCTAAATGTTTCATAATAGAACTCAGACGTAGTCATCGCCAGAAGAAGCATGAGCCTTAATATGACAGTTCGAATGTAGATGAGTTTGAAGTCACAAAGCAAGCATTGAACAATGGTCTCGAGCGATAAAGCCAAACACAAGATGACTATGAAGTCACATGTCCAAATATGGATACCGGGACTGCTGGATATGGATCAAGGCTCACCACACCAAATCCTTAATCACAAAGCCTATGATATGCATTCTGTTAATTTAAAAGAGAGTACAATCCTTACACTATTGTAACCACACAAGACTAGCATCATTGTAACTAAAGTAATAAGGCAACATCATAATCAATGACTGCATGTGAATACAATGTTTAAGCATGACAAGGGTTTAAGGCAATATAATCTAAGGATGTCCTATAAACGTTGAAGGCCCCTTATGGACTGTGACTATGAACGGAGGAGAATCCATATAGAGGAGCGAATATGAGTGATGGAAAAGACAGTGTAGGTTTCCCCAGAATGCACATAAGAACAACTTCAGGCATAGATTCCGGTTCACGCTCAGGATCTCCCTTACTAATGAAAGATGCCGAGCTCGAGGTCCAAGAGCTAAATGCAATGCAAAAGTACATTCCTCCAAACTTTCAAAACATATACGGAGGCAGAAGGATGATTCGCATACGCCTACATCAACATGCCCTTTGAACAGGAATGAGGATTGCAAATCCAGTGTTCGTGGCTCGTGTGAAGGAACAACATTTCCTGGTGATGATGAAATGGACGCCTTCATCTTCCCTCGGCATGGATGTTGAATCCCTTGCTATGGTCCAGGAATCCCAGAAGTAGAAGAAAAAACTTCCCAGATTGCACAGCAAGGAATATTTCTCGTGGACTATCCAATTATATACAGAGGGAAGATAGCAATATGACTCTAGAGGAAAGAATTCTGTGTAGAAGGATTCGCCCTTGTCTGCTTATGACTCCAGAAGGCCAGGCAAGGTAGGTCTTAAAATCGCTTTTACCTATTTTTAAATCATGGGGTTAGAGCAACGATTCTAACACATAAGGTTCCTCTTATGATTGGAGAGGTTTTCTTGGAAGAGATTGGTAGTTTGGTCAGGAAGAGGTCGAAGCACAAAGGTCGAGAAAACTTGAACTTTCTTTAACATATGAAAGTAGGGAATTGGCAGTCTATGCAGACATGCAAAGGAATTTAAGCCGGAACCATCATTATAACAGAGGAAAACGAGTGGTGCAAAGCTTTATCAGAAATACCATGATATAATAGAAAACGCCTTACGAAAGATGCTAAAACAAAATGCCAATGTAAAATTGCTCAATCGGGAAATAAAACTTCCAAATCCCAATAACAGAGACGACACAAGAAAATCTTTCAAATAATAGTATACAAATTGCCGTAATAATCCCACAAATGACATTGGGTCAAACACTTGTCAATATAAAACAAAGGCTTTAACACCACAATATTCTCCTCAATAACAATAATTGTCGAATATAAAAATGCTTTCTACCTTACCAATAAAAAAATCATACCGTACCTTTATGCCCGCATTGGAAAAATGCTACCTGCTCGGCCCCAGACTGCGTCAGCCCTCGCCTTTCGGTGACCCAACTTCACCGGGTAATTCCCAAACAGCAACTTAGGGTACTCGGCTCTAGCCCCGAATGCAAAGAGGCCACACAAGAACCAAAGATAGACTAGTTTTCATCGCCTCCACTACTGAGCTACCACTCCAACACATCTAAGATAGACCCAACTCCTCACAAGAAATCCATTAAACCACAATTCAGCAACTTAACGCGCATGCCAACCGCTCATCCCTTTTCCTTCCTTTCCTTTATTTTATAGAAAAATGAGACCCACCTCTTTCCTAATTATTAATTAATTAATTTTAATGACAAACCTCAGAACAATCCCTGCCGGCCCAAGTGTCACTCATCCTTAGGGTCTCCAATAATTAAATTATTTTTAAAGACTAAATCTTCACTCCAAAATTTGCTCCTTAAATTTCTCCTAGGTCTTAGATCCCTCTCATGCTTTAAACCATCGAAAGTTTCAAATTTAGTATCTCCTAAATGTTGATTCCTTTTGCTTTTACCCTATGTCCCCATTCTCCAAAAATTAAGTTTCCTTTATTTCTAGTTTCATTTCCATTTTCATTCCTCTCTTTTATTATTATTTTATTATTATTTAAACCCAAAAGATAAATGCAGATTTTTAATCTTTTCAATATACATATATATATATATATATATATATATATATATATATATATATATATTTTATTCCTAGCTTTATACCACCATACTTTAATAAATTTTTATTTCTTTGTCAATTAAAAGCCAAGGGTTTGCTTAACTTATTTCCCCCATTACTTTACCCCTTTACTGAATAAGACTTTAATTAACCCCTAGGTAAGTAGCTTACTCTAGGTTTATTTTTGCAGGATCTTTCTTAGGGTCGGTCAAATTTATCTTGTAGATGTTTTAATTGTGGTTTTGATTTTTAACAGTGGTGACAATTAATTAGGGAGCTGCTTTTTTTAATTTTATCGTGCTAAGGTCTAGGCCCAGGTTGTCTCATCCTCATCATCAACGCCACGTGCCCTTCTCTTCGCATCTACTACATACTCCAAGGCAGCCACTCACCTTTATTTTCTTCTTGTTACTTAACGCTTCAGGACGCACTTTACGCAGTTCCCAAGGGTGCCACTCACCTTGTTTTCTTTCCTGGTTATTTAACGTCTCTTCGTGATGCCCCATGTGCTCCAAGCACCTGTACTCAACATTCGTATTTCTTTGCCGCGCCGACGTGTCTCTAAGATGGACTACGTGGCGCCAAGGGTGCCACTGCCACACATGATTGGTAGAATCTATAACCCCCGAGAGTCAACACTCCGCCAAGTGAAACTTGTGGGAGACTAAGGACCACTAAGGAATAAGTCCCCACCTTTATTACTTCCTTAGAATCGGGCCGTGAGGATCACAGGTTCTCATCAAGATCGTAACTCTCTCAACTAGGGTAATTTAACCTTACGCCGAGCCACGACGGGAGTGCTAGTAGGTCGTGGGTGGCTTTCGCTCCAAACTCTCTCCCTCAATCTTCTGAACCTCGTGTGTCTTTATCCATGTGAGTCCGCACGGCAGGCTGCTCGCGATCATCAACCATCATGCATCATGTCAGCAACACATATCATAAAATCAAGAGTATATCATCAAAACCACACAAAATCACTGTAAATGAAAACAACTAAAATAGCCAACTCCCTGACTCAATCCAGATTACAAGGGTTTCCGTCGATGCCTCTACATCCACAAGTTCCAAAGTCCTGCACACTCAAAAAAAAACCAGTCAATAGCACCTATCAACATCAAAGTAGTAAAAACATCCTGCCATATAACTTAACGCATCTCACACATATAACTTAAAGCATCCCCTGCCTGGTTCACAAAGTAGTAAAGCATCCTCACATATGTAATCAAGATCACTTGCAAGCAAGGTCCTCAAAGAATAAGTTTGCAGTGCATTCGTAGAGGATGTTGGCATAGCACCCCCTCTTGGTCTAAAGGCCCCAAGTTTCTTAGTATAAATGCTAAAATAAATGTACCACAATATCATGGTACCATGGCATCATAAGTCTATCTATCATCAAAAATGGAAACTACTGGCACAAATCATATGCGTCCTCCCTGTGTCGCCGAAAGTGACTATAATTGTCCCATCGACTTTGATCTCGATTCTTTACCGCTCGACATCAGAATCACGTAACGACGCCAGATCTAAAATAACGGTCAGCCCGTGAGCTCTCCCTCATTGGATACCTACAAGGAACTCATGTCAATCACGGTAGGACTACTAACATAATGTCTCAAAATAGATACATGAAAACATCCTGTATATGCCTCAAAGAATTAGGTAAGGCTAGTCGGTAAGCCAGAGGTCTTTTCTTTTCCACAATCTCGAAAGATCCCATGGATCTAGGAGATATTTTAGCTCCTTTCCAAACTTGATCGAACTTTATAAAGCGTTTGCATTCGCGAAGAAGATTCTCGACAACGTAATTCTTCGTAGAGGCTATCGACCTTGCAGCATCGGCATAACTTTTCTCGGCTTTCGAGATTCAGGCGCTTTAATTCTTTCATGGATTGCATTCATTTCTTCCATTGTTTGGATCGCTTCCAGTCCCACCAGACCCTATCCTCAAGCCAATCCAACTCAAGGTCGTTCACATGGTCGCCTACAAAGAAACTCAAAAGGCGCCATCTTTATGGTGCTTGATAACTATTGTTGTATAACCCCTACTAGAGGCAAGAATTCTCCCAACGCTTTTGTTATTATCCATCACATGCGTAACATGTCTTCCAAGGCTTGGTTCGTACATTCCCGCTTGGTCCGTCCGCCTCTCTGGGTGATATGCAGTTCTAAAGTTTAGTTGAGTTCCCAAGGCCTCGCGTGGACGTACGGGCATAACTCTTATGTCGATCCCGCTGCCTCTTTATCCTCCTCGCTCTTATGGTTTTCATTTGCTCTTCCATTTTTTGGATCACTTATGGTCCTACCAGTATCCTATCCTCAAGCCGATCCCGAATCAAGGGTGTCCGACATGGTCTTCCATAAATAAACTCGAAAGGCGCCATATTAGTGGTGCTTTGGTAACTGTTGCTATAAGAGAACTCTACTAGAGGCAAGAACTCTCCCAACGCTTTTTGTTGGTCCATCACGAAAGGCGCTAGCATGTAATTCCGTCGGTTCGCTTTGTTTCATTCCGTCCGCTAGTTCCCGGTGATACACAAGATTTCAAAGTTTAGTTGAGTCTCAAGGCTTCTTGGAACCGGTCCAAAATATTCCAAGAACACCATCCTCGATCGATATAATCTTTCTGAATGGCCATGCACTTCTGCCAATCTCAACATGAAACTCCTCGCCATGCTAGGGTGCCTGACATCGCATCGTATCAAAGGTGAGCACTCTTCGTCAGGGTGTATACTACTACAAAATTGAGTCATGTCTCCCTGCCGTTAGTATAACTAATAAAATCCATCAAATGACTCTCTATCGATTCGAAATGGCATGGGGTTGTAATAACCCCGCTGGGTGTTGGTGTTCAAATTTTTACCTATTTTTTGAGGACATCTAGCCACAAGGTTGACTATGTCGGCTCTCATTCCTTTCCAGAAGAACAAGGGCTATTTAAGGTCTCATTCTCATCTTCTTCAGAATTCCCTCGTGAGCACAACGCTCTTATGAGCCTCAGGCCAGATCAACACATCTCGACCGCCGCTTGGTGGTACATATCACTCTCCCAATCAATAACCCATCGCTGTCAGCTGTAACTTCATATCGCAGGCACTATCATATGTTTTATCCGGATAGAACTCGACTTCCTTGTACCATCGTCCCACAGAAGTGAGAATCTTCTCACGACTGGTTTTGAAGAGGTCAAAAGATGTGTGGGGTCTGACCTTAAAGAATCCACCACTCTATTTCATGGTCTCTAGTGGGGTATAATCTTGAAGTTCACTTGCTAATTCACCAACGTTTTATTACACGCTGGCTGCCTGTGCTTGCTTTTATGAAATGTGTTGTAATCCAAATGATCACTTTAATTCAAACTTTCGCCCAACAGTAGTGTCTCCATACCTTTAAGGCATATACCATACACAACTCCAAATCATGTGTCGCTACTTTTCCTCATATGGCTTCTTAGTTTCCTTGAAATGTAAGTGATTACTCGTTTGTCTTGCATCAAGATTCCACCTAAACCTTCCTTGGATGCCAAGTGACACCAAGAAGTACTGCCCATGTCGTGGACTTCCATGCTGCTGTTTTCAATAACTCTTTAAGCCTCCGCCAAATGCTTCCTGCTACAAGATTTCTCATTCAAACAAACTTCTTGTTTTTCTTCATGAACTCAGATCGGACCCTGCTTATCTTCAGCAACTTCATAAATCATTTAGATATAGTATCCCGCTTTAAACCCATAAAACCAAGACTGTGATATCTATCAAGCAGCCATTCCCATAATAGCCTCAACTCTTGTTGGATCCATTTGCTATACTTTCCTTTCAGTGAGTTGAGATATGCCCTAAGTAGTGAATCCTGATGATAAAAGAGCATTTGGACATTCCAAATAATTTCCAGTTTCGAACACCAGAGTACCAAGCTAGTGCTCATCATGTTCTCTCCATCGCCCAGTAGATCAAAATATCATTGCCAATGAATACTTGGAAGTACTTTTCCAAGTACTTGCGGAACACCCTATTCATCAAGCTCATAACACTTCACGCTTGTCAAACAAAACTAGAAATAAGAATTCAGAATGTCCAGCCATTATTGTCTTAAAAGCGTCTGAATGCCATCCTTGATCTGGTGGATATTCCTCACCTAAGTCGATTCTTTGAAGAGAACACCTTCGCTCTTCATTTTGGATCAAACAGATCGTCATCTGGTACTGGTGATTATCGAGTCTTGTTCGGGCCGATTTATAGTCAATGCAGCTTCCATGATCCGGCCCTTCGAATGAAATAACTGGCACCCCACGGCATTGGTTAGGACGATCACCCCAGATCCAGAACCCCGGTCGCATATCCCATAAGGTGTTGTCACTATCTGGCTTCAAATCGGCTTCGTGTCTATAGAACTCCAATTCTTCTGGCATCCTGTAGAAACTCCTCTGGAAATATGTCGGAAAACTCCTTCAACATTGGAAGGTGTTCTAGGCCTTCTGTGACTCTTTTCTCGTTTAGCGTGAGGATCGTATAAAGCTTGCACCCTTGTGCATACTCTTCTTCCGAATCGTATGAAAGAAGAGATGAACCGATACTCCCCGGTTCCTATCTTACTATCACACGCTTTTGTCCTTCATTATCTACTAAGTCAATCTGCTGCCTTAGATAGTTGAGTATCGCATCATGCCATTCCAACCAATCCATGCCGATCACGACGCCAGCAGATCCTAAGATCGTGACGTATAAGTTGGGATCCAGGACAAAATCTCCTCCTGTGTTAAGGCATGCTCGTGAACCTTTCCTCCCCACCTCTCGGCATTCCCAAAAGCCATTCAATGGTTAACTCTATCCTCGTTTCACCGCTTTACCGTAATCCTTTTTAGCGCCACTCCAAAAATGAAACTCTCAGTAGCACTCGGGTCTATCAAAATACTATGGCCTGGTCACCGACAGCATTCGGTCACCTGCTACGCCGACTGGTGTCACTTCCGGCGGTTATTCACCGCTGAATAGGTCCGATGGGCCTGCCCATATCTCCCATCAGAAGGTGTCCGTCCGCTGATCCGGATGCCTCGGGTCCCCTTCCATGTGACACGTCAGGCTGTAGTAACACATTCAACACCCTTCTTCACCCAAGAGTCCCGCAGCTCAAGTAGAAGATGATCACCACCGCCCGAACCCACCGCCTCAATAGGTTTTAAACCGCCGCGGCGATGTCACGCGTCGTGGCCCCTGTGAAGGTGTCCGCTACGGAGGCGTGGGTCATCGAGGTAGTAACCGGATCCCTCTGAAGCCAAGACGTATATCTCGGCTTGGCATCCGATGTCAAGGGGTGTACTGTAAATGGAACCTCATTGTCTGATGGTCCTGGTCTGACCGATAAGCTCCTCTCATATGAGGGCTTTGAGAAGGCTGAAAGGAGGTATCAAAATCCCAACCTTACATACAAGCTTCATTAAGGCCAAAATAACAACCTCATGGACCTTGGAGTTTCGCGATGCCAAGCATACCAAAGCAACGGCAAAATTTCAGATTTTGGCATTTCAAATGACCTCCTGTCAAGTGAGGTCCATTGAGCTGGCGCCACGGAATTCTGAGAGAGGATACCTCTCCTGAATCATCTTCTAATAGCGTTCCTGACATACCTCATGTTCATTGCTGTAGGAGCTTTTCCCACCTGAATGGCGCCCCTTTAGCTGAGATCATGGTGACTCTCATGTTGAGGTGGCACCCATGAAAATCACATCGCTATATTCTCCAACCATGCCTCATGGCTAGGCCATCCGAGGCACCAAAGAACACAGGAAATTTCACCTTCTCGAGATCACAGTGAATGCTACCAGTAAAGGCCAGTGCGCGCGGCGGAACCTCAACAGGTGCCGCCGCCCTGGCCTCATCTCTATCCAACTCCTGCCGACAAACACTGACATGCTGAAAGATCTCATCATTCCACAACATCGACAACTCCAGATCTCGCCTTGTCGGCGGACTGTCAGCTTCCCTTCAAGCCAGCGTGGATAGGGCCGAGGCTGCCATTCCTCAGAAGCACTATGTTCTTTGCCTCCATGACATCCTCTTCTAACCATGATTAACGACACAGACAAACAAATCTATCAGCAACAGAATAATCAATATTATCATGTCAACGAAAGTCGTAGAAGGGACCCTGTTTCGGGTCGAATCTCGCCTCGATACTCATATGTAAATAAATTGCATCGTTATGTAACAACCATTCTAGTGATGTGCAAATTTTTGTTTTAAAAGTGTGTTAAGGTGTGTACAAGGAAACAAATTAAATCCCATTCGGGACAGGTGTCACACCATCATCAATACGACGAACTGTGATTAAGAGATGAACCGGACGACACACAATCCATGCATAAATGATGATCACACTCATTAAGCATAACTGACCGATAAAAGCTGTCTCCCAATTGGCCCTGCACTCCCAATGGTTAGAATCTCCGGGCACACATGCTAACGCCGTCGTGCCCTGGCATCAGATCCATTTACAGTCTTAGGGTCACACTGCCTCTCTGAGAACATGGAGGTTTCTAAGATCCCACCACACAACACACCAAGCAACTAACCTACACAAAACAAGAACAACGTAAACGTAGAAGAACAATTACACCCCTACGATGGCTAAGATAAGAGGACTCACAACAAACCCAACTCAATATTATTTAACTGAACAACTTTGTCATTATAAACTCAAGAATTAACGAGTAACCAAGTATTCCCAAAGGGAGTATGTCTCAGTAATGTCAAGAGACTAACATCACAACAAGATAACCATATCATCTCCTTTCTAATTACAACAACATTGAAAATATAAATAATACACGTCCTAATCTTCCATCTTGCTATATAAGGTAGAAAACACACCTATTTCAACACATAATACTAATACAATCTATAACAATATTTCCCTGACATTGGTATGCCATAGCAGTTTTTTCCTTCACCTAAATTAAAATTTTCATCATGTTTGAATATATCAAGAAACCATCCTATTTAAAATGACAAGAGATAACAATTACCCTATTTGAATGACATTAGTTAAACAAAGGTTTTGTGTGTTCCTATAAGGATAGCTAAATATCACATCTAAAATATCAACATTAAAAGTACAAAAGTAACATCATAATTAATTTAATGGTCCCTAATGTCAATGTAAAATAACATCACCTTGATAATTACATCATAAATTAAATACATCAATAAAACAAGTATCTTCACATTGAAAATTTGTCTTCACACACATTTTAAAAGCAATAGGTAAGGATATCCGCCACAAAGACGACAATTTGTAGTTTAGACATCCTTTCTGGCATAATATAATAAAGTAAAAATATCAAATATAGAACAAATATTAAATTCACATTAAATACTTCAATAACCATGCTAATAACATAAGTTTTTAAGAACTTTTAGCAATACTTATATAATGTAAATATAAAGATAACCATATTAAAAGACAACTTAGAAGGACATCCTTTCAAGAGCACAGAATAAAGTAAAAATATCCAATACATAACAAATATTGAATTCATTAAAACACTTCAATAACCCATACTACCTATGTTTTTTAAGAACTTTTAGCAATACTTATATAATGTAAATATAAAGATAACCATATTAAAAGGACGACAATTTAGAAGGGACATCCCTTCAAGATAATATAATAAAGTAAAAATATCCAATACGGAACAAATATTAAATTCACATTAAATACTTCAATAGCCATGTTACTACCATGTTTTTAGGAACTTTTTAGCAATACTTATATAATGTAAATATTTCATTCTGTTATTTTTTTTTTTCAAATGGAATTACTCAATTATATATAAGGTATATAATCGTTTACATTAGGACTGTGTCCAGTCAACGCTGTAAAAATCATGAGCCAATTAACATGACAGGTCTGAAATGTTTTACAATAGAACTGTATCCAGTCATCGTTGTAAGAAGCATGAGCCCGTTTAACATGACAGGTCTGAATCTAGCTGAGCTTGAAGCTTCCAGGCGGAGATTGAATGGGCAATCTGTCCGATAGCGATAAAGCCAAACACAGGAGAGGACTACAAGTCACATGTCCAAATCTGGACAGTCGGGGGACCTATGATATGGATCGAAGGCCTCGCCCAGAGATACCAGCCTTAATCACAAAGCCTATGATATGCATTCTGTTAATTTAAAAGAGAGTACAATCCTTACACTATTGTAACCACACAAGACTAGCATCATTGTAACTAAAGTAATAAGGCAACATCATAATCAATGACCGCATGTGAATACAATGTTTAATCATGACAAGGGTTTAAGGCAATAACATCTAAGGATGTCCTATAAAGGTTGAAGGCCCCTTATGGACTGTGACTATGAACGGAGGAGAATCCATATAGAGGAGCGGATATGAGTGATGGAAAAGACAGTGTAGGTTTCCCCAGAATGCACAGAAGAACAACTTTAGGCATAGATTCTGGTTCACGCTCAGGATCTCCCTTACTAATGAAATATGCAGTCAAGCTAGAGGTCCAAGAGATGAATGCAATGCAAAATACAATCCACCAAACTTTCAAACATAAACTAAGGCAGAAGGAGGATTCACATACGCCTACATCAACATACCCCTTGAACAGGAATGAAGATTGGAAATCCAGCATTCGTGGCTCGTGTGAAGGAACAACGTTTTCTGGCAATGATGAAATGGACGCCTTCATCTTCCCTCGGCATGGATGTGGTATCCCTTGCTATTGGTCCAGGAATCCCAGAAGTAGAAGCAAAAACTTCCCAGATTGCACAACCAGGAATCTTTCTCGTGGACTGTCCAATTATATACGAAGGGAAGATAGCAATATGACTTCTAGAGGAAAGAATTATGTGTAGAAGGATTTGCCCTTGTCTGCTTATGATTCCAGAAGGCCAGGCAAGGTAGGTCTTAAAATCGAAGCTTTACCATTTTTAACTAATGGGGGCGAGAGCAACGTATTCTCAGAATACGATGGAAGTGATGGTTCCTCTTATGATTTTGGAGAGATTTACTTGGAAGAGACTGGTAGGTTGGTCAGGAAGAGGTTGAATCACAAAGGTCAAGAAAACTTGAACTTGCTTTAACATCTGAAAGTAGGGAATTGGTAGTCTATGCAGACATGCAAAGGAATTTAAGCCGGAACCATCATTATAACAGAGGAAAAAACGCCCAACGTAGTGGCAAAAGCGCCCAGATTAGAAATGCTCATGATATAATGAAAAAAACGCCCACAGCATAAAACAAAAACGCCAATGTAAAAATTGCTCACTGTGTGAAATAAAAACGCCCCAAATCCCACAACGGGAGACGCACATAGTAAAATCTTTTCCAGTTCAGTAATATAAGTACAAATTGCCAGAACAATCCCACAATGACATTGCTGAAAAAAAATTTGCCGAATATAAACAAGCCAGAAAAATCTCACAATATTCTCCTCAATAATAGTAATTGCCGAATATAAAAATGCTTTCTACTTCACTAATTAAAAATCATACCGTGGCCTTACGCCCGCGTTGGAAAACGTCCCACACTCCAAGTCGCGACCCGCGCTTCGTGCCGCTCCCTCTCGGCGACCCCATAAAGCTCACCGGTACCTCCCAGCCAAACGCTAGGGGTACTCTGCTTCCCCCTTAGCCCCCCGAGCCGCAAAGGGGCCACACAAGAAC
>SNQJ01S0144100.1:0-24334 GCA_010110895.2 Picea sitchensis
TCCTCCTGGCATAGGAGTAGTAACAGTAACAAGAGGAGGAGTATTAAAGATAGTAGTGGGGAAATCTTCTGTAGTCCTGGGTCTATGCCAAGGTACCTCTTTAGAGGAGAGGGGAGTGACAAGGATTTCTCCCTCCAATCCCAGACTAGGAGGGGAAAACTCAGCAGGAACACTCCCAAAATTCAGGAAACGGGAAACCTATGAAGGAGGTCTATTAAGAAATTGAGGAGGAGAAAATGGATTTATTACAGAAGGAGATGGTGGATTACCTGTTTCAACGGTGAAAGCTTCTTCTTCAGGGGCCTTTCCTTTCCTGAGAACCACCTCTGGATCGGTTTCAGGTGTAGCTAGAGGCATCAGTGGATGAGACCGCGTGTGTCTACCTCTGAAAGCCACAATTAACACGACAGGTTCGCCACAGTGGAGTCGCCAGGTGCACAGTAGGAATCTTCAAAGGCTCTGATACCTGATGCACCTTCAGAATCAGAGGCTCAGTGTCGTTCAATCCCAGGGAAAATTTTCAACTTCGTCCCTAGCAACGACCCCAAAAATGTTGGCGATGGAATTCACTCCTAGATTGCAGTAGGAGCAGAGCCCGACACCCATCAGTTTATGTCACGATTTGTTTAATGGGGTGATCAAATGGAAGTTAACTCAAAACAATGTGGTTCTAACTCCAAAACTAGGCAAAGCATGCATGGGCAAGTGAGGTCTTAGATAACTTCAGACAGTGAGTTGTAGTAAGGGTGAGTAGGGGGAAGACATCTAAGCGCAAGATCTTATTACATTCAAATGCAAAAAACTAGAGAATACAACAATGCAACGATAAATCCTTTACCATAACATAATTGCAATCATTCGCACGAATCAGTCGATCATGAACTCTCTTAGTATGAGATGAAAACCAAATGGAGTGAGAAGACTGTCTGTCATTAAACAAGAAATCTTACATACCAATCCATAACCAGAGAACTAGAGTCTATGCTAAAACTTTACAATCGAGAGCTTAGCTCTACCATTGATACTTACAAAATACAAAAATTGAGCCTATATACTCAGGATAATTCACCTAATAGAGGTGTGCCCAGTCACCCAGGGCTAGGTGTCTTTTCAGTCAAAGTCGTACTGGAATCCTTCTTCACGCACCATCTTAATTGCGCATGGCTCCTGTAGGGAGGGTAGCTGAGCCATTAAGTGCCAAACTACCATACGCAGACTTCTCTGTCTCTTCAAAGACTTCGTCATGGATTCTTTGGAAAAATCGGTACACAGGACCCCTTCGAGTAGACCACTTGAAAAACCCTCCATACCTCACACTTAATGAATGAAAGGAGGTTTCAACCACCTGTTCATGCCTTCAATTACTCCAAGCGAGACACAAGATTGAGATCAGATCCGATGGCACCTGGAGATCACAATGATCCCCTCTGTAGCTGAACTTGGTGCCTTTGACCCCTCTTGCACAACTCTCTTTGTCTCCCAAGTGACCACGGGCTATGACCCTGTGCTTAATCCCAAAGGTTCTTTCGGCGTTCACGGATATGAAGAGGTTGATCCTTGCTTCTTGAAAGCGCGATGAGTGAAACGCCGAAACAGCTTAATCTGGAGCCATGCATCCTTCAAATCTGACGGTCCTAAACTCACCCGACGTTGCTGTGGGCCCCAGGTCCTGGATGCTCTCGTCACTTCATGCATCGAGGATATGAGGGAGCTTCTTCTTGCACTTTGAAATCGCAATGAGCGAGAAGGCGGGGAGCCTAATCATGCACCAGGTGTCCCCTTTAGATGGATGGCTGAGACTGCTCCTCGATATTGTGGGCCCACCTTTGGGTGCTTTCGGTGCTTCGGGGTTCGGGGTTTCGAGATGTACAATGACATAAAACCTTCACCCCTTGAAATCATGACTGTCGAAAAGTCGACGCGCCTAGATCTTGCGCCACATGTCCTTTGGACAGATGGTTGTTGCTCTTCCCTTCATACAATATGGGCAGGATCTATTTGCGCTATTCTCGGTGCAACTCTGCTATCCGCAATTTCCCGCTGGCCGTTGATCTGCTCATATGGGTTGATCCGCACCGTTAACACTATAATTTTGCTCGCTCACTTGATTTTAAGTTTGAAAAGGACTTCCTCTATGCGTTGCGCTTGGGCGCTCCTCATGCAACCTACAAACCTGGATATCCCGATGCCGAAGACAAGTAATGTTGCTAACACCATGAAATTTTCTATGGAAAACGAGCCAACCAATACTCTCCAAATCTTCTCTGGCATCGTCATATAAGAGAAAAGTTTGAGTGCTATTAGGTTCGATTCTAACGACAGGAGCCATATTGAATCAACGAGCATTCAATCAGGCACACAGTTTAGGGAGGGTTTGTGAGAATAGACCAGATCCATACCCCAAGTCCGAGAAACACAAACAGTGAACAATGTATGAGAAGAAAACTCATAACGATAAGATGGGTGTTAATTGAAATCCATCCGAAGAGGGTTTGCAAAGCCCAAGACCAGTCTTGGAAATGATGGGTGACTGCAAATCGTATTGCCACCTTTCAGAAAGTACAAGCCAAGAGTAGAGCATTAAAATGAAATAAGTGCGGGACATAGTGGGTTCGATCATATGGTTTGGGAGGTTGAAAATCGAAAATCAAAAACCTAATAATGAAGAAACATATAACCAATAATCAAACAACAACAAAAAACCATGCCAATACTCAAATTAGAAAGGTCCTTTATTGATATAAATTCAACCCCTAAGCATGCTTGGTGTTCAAGGAATCGAAATAAAGAGAATAGTTCTTCATAGCAAGGAACAAGGCTTCATTAATAAACTAAAGAAACAATTTTCCTTTAATAAATTTTCAAACAGAATGGTAACATAGTCGCAAGTTTTCATGCTTTGTTTTCATTCTTTCAGTCATGAATGAAGAATGAAAACAAACAATAGGGAAAAACAACAAATTACAATTTTCATTTCGAAAATTGCTCATGAAGAATAATAAAAATAGATTACCCCAATTAGGCAACTATATAGATCATTTAATTGATATGAAAAGTTAACAAATATGTTTGGCTGCCAACAATGGCGACATTCTGGGAGAAGAAGTTATCTTTGTAATACAAACGAGTTCAGGTTAGAGAAATCTGAAAAACTTCAAATCGAAGAACAACTGAAAGGTTATTTGAACATATTTAATAATCATGACACAGTCCAGTTTCAAATATCTTTTGTTTTAAAAGGAATGAAATTTGGTGACAAACTTCGCAAAACAAAGCCATGACATTTAAGTTAATGTCTCCAGTACTGTTGACAGGGCCACTACTGCCAGTAGGCATTCATAGCCTCAACAGGGATGTCAATTAACCCACTCTGATGTCTGTGTCCTATCCAAGAAATTTTAAATCAGAACGAAGGATGCTTATGGAAAAAAAAAACAAGATTCATACCTGAGAATTTTCTTTTTCCTGACAATGCTTCACTGCCAGCGGGCCTGTTCAGTACCCCGAAAACGTTGTCTTGGTGTCATGCATGCATTTACCTGTTGCCAGCAGACCTGTTCAGTTTCCTAGTGGGTTTACAAACACTTCCCACAGCTCTCTGAGAGATTATTCACATTTTGATATAGTTTTAAAGATATTCAATAGAGTCAGGCGACACTGAAAATTCTAGTTTTTTAACATAACTTAATATTTCACAGGCCTTTAAATTTTTCTTGCTAACCTTCATCAAGATCTGAAAAATAGTTCATTGATAAAACTAATTTTCAAGGACAGGGAGACATCATTGAGTTGCTTTCTTAAAGAGCAGGGACATCGTAAAGAGATTTTTTAAAGATAGTCATGAATACTTTCAAGTGAAAATTGAAACTGAGGATTCGACTTTCAAACAAAATGTCATCTTTAACTAGACTACAATTTCAAAGAAGGACAACAATTGATGCTCTGACAACCTTTGCCAGTTGTTTCGAGATGAAGCATTATGTTCTCTTTGTCTGAGCTAGACTGTAATACAACCATGTTTGGTTCAAAAGGACTGATAAACAAAAATGAAAACAAAACAAACCAACAAAGAAAAACAGACAACAAAGAAATCAAGACAGAAAAAATATGTACAAAAGGTTTATCCGAGAGTTGTCAGGTGAAATACCTTTTGAGAGCTTGGCCATTCACCGGGAAGGTGTCTGGTTGTCCCTCTAAATTCTGCAGGCAGAAAGAACTAGGACCTAGTTTTTAGCAATTAAAAATGGTCTCAACCACAGGTTTTGGAACTTAGTATGTTCGCCTTTCCCCTCATGAGGTTTGTCCCACTTAAGGACAAGATCACCTACCTCAAAATTTTTGTCTGAGGCAGAATTGGAATCGAACCAGTTTTTGACAATGAGTTGATGTTGATCCAATTTTTGTTTTGCTCGAGCCCTTACTTCCTCTAACTTCAGCAAAGCATTAATCCGACTTTCCAAAGGAGGACAATATTCTTCTTGAACCTTCTGTGATAACTACATATATGGAAGAAGAACATGTGGTTGAAGAATTCCTTCCCTACCATAAACGAGGAAAAAAGGGGAATTACCAACAACAATTTTAGGAGTTACCCTATCAGCCCAGGTTGCGTTAAATAGTGCATTATGCCAGTTTTTGTGGTTTTTGGAGACCATTCTCTTAATGATCTTGATCAGGTTTTTATTAGTTGATTCCGCCAAACCATTGCCTTTGGGGTAATAGCTGGCATAATACTTTAATTTTATTCCTTTTTCTAAAGAGAAATCACTCATTTCGAGAGACGAAAAATAGGAAGCATTATCGAACACTAGGCATTCAGGTATACCGAAACGAGTGATAATATTTGAATTCAGGAAATATATTACCTGGTTGGTGTTTACCACTTTTAATGGTGCAACCTCAGACTATCTGGTGAAATAGTCTATCGTTGTTATAATGTATTTATGCTGTTGCGCAAAGGTGGGGTTGATTGGGCCTATAATTTCAAGGCCCCATTGCTGAAAAGGGGAGTCTACCGAGACAGGTTGCAGCAGGAATGTTGATATATGTACTTGTCGAGAAGCCTTTTGACAGATTACACACTTGTGGCATAATGCATGGGTATCTTTGAAAAGAGTAGGATAGTAATATCCTACCCTTAATACTTTGTGGGCAGTGGTGTCTCCACCGAAATGCCCACCAGCTTCCCCTGCATGAAATTCTAATAAGACTTTATCTGCCTCATCTTTTTCTAGACAACGCATCAGTATTCCATCAAAATTTTGGTGAAACAATATGCCATTTACTACCTGAAAAGAAGCAAATATTAATCTTAATGCTCTCCTCTTTTTTGGATCAAGGTGACGGGGAGATGATCTGTGAATTAGTTAAAATTTGATGGCATCATACCAAGGAATAGTAATATTTTGTGCACAACAAATTTGATTTTGATTGGGCTGATCTTGAATTAACATATCAGTTTTATTCTATTGTTCTACAGCTGAATCAACAACCAATTTACATAAACCTTGGCCTCTAACAATTTGTTCTGGAGTGATTTCAAGGTCATATTCTTGTAAGGACGTGACCCAGTTTTCCCTTTTTTCACCCAGTTCTTTATGTACTAACAAATTTCTGACAACAGGGTAAGGGACAATGATTTTCGTCCTAGATTTTAGTAGATAAGATCGAAAGTGTTTTACTGCTTTAAAAACAGCATAAGCCTGTTGATCTACTGTTGGGTAATTAAGTTCCGCTCCCTTAAAGGCTGAGCTCATAAAGGCAATAGGAACTTCATTGTTTTTAGCATTCTTTTGGGTTAGCACAACGTCATAAGACCGATCAGAGGAAAATGTGTAGAGAGTGAAATCTCGTGAAAAGTTAAGGCTCATTATGGAAGGAGCTTCTACTATGGCCTTTTTTATTGAGTCAAAAGCTTGACATTCTAGAGGTCCCCAATGGTACTGTACATCCTTTTTTATTAAGTTTTGCAATGGCCTGACCATTTCTGAAAAGTTGGGGACAAACCTTCTAACAAAATTTATCTGACCTAAAAAAGATTGCATGGACTTTTTGGAAGAGGGGGGGGGGGGGAGATTTTGAAATGACTTGGGTCCTTTCAGGGTCAATGATCATCCCTTCATTAGATACAATGAAACCGAGGAGGCTACCTTGTTCCACTGCAAAGACAATTTTTTTAGGATTTAAAGAGATGTCGTACTAACAACATCGTTGTAGCACAGATCTTAGATGAGCTAAATGATCTCCTTTATTCTTTGAGAAGACAGTGAAATCATCTAGATAGACTACTATAGATTGATTGATTAGACCACAGAAAGCGATATCCATCGCTCTCTGAGAGGTGGCACCGGCATTTATAAGCCCAAAGGGCCTCTTTCTATAAGCATAGGTACCCCATGGAGTACAGAAAGTGGTCTTCAGCTAGTCTAGGGGAGACATAATGACTTGGTTATATCCTGAAAAACCATCTAGCAGTGATAATCTTTCAGAACTGGATACTTGTTGGAGGATCTGTTCCATAGGAGGAACTAGGTAGTTGTCTTTATCAGATGCTCAGTTTAAATTTTGGAAATCGACACATATTCAGATTTCACCACTCTTCTTCCTTATGCGAACAAGATTAGAGACCCACTATGTATGTCTTACTGGGAAAATTGTTTTGGCATTCAAGAGTTTGTTTAGTTCTTTCTTGTTTGTTGGTTCAAGTTTTGGGTGCATCTTTCTTAACTTTTGTTGAAAATATTGGGTCTGGGGTTTCATGGGAACAATGTGTTGTATGATGTTAGGATCAAAGGTTTTTATATCGTCATAGGTCCAACCAAAGACATCTTTAAATTCCCTAAACAACTTAATAAATGCTAACTTTTCTTGCTCAGAACATCCCATCCCCAAATTGATGCACTGTGGGTTATTTTTAGTTCCTAAATTTACTTTTTCATGTGTCAAGGAAGAACTATTCATTTTACAATTCACTGATTTTCTGAATTTATCGTGCAAATCATAAAATATTTCTAATCTTACCACATATTTTGGGATAGAATTTACCAGATCTGATGTTGACTCCGAAGATCTTGGATCCGGTATTACCCTAAAATTTCGAAGGTCTTCATCGTGGGTACCTTCATTGATAAATGTGCCTTGGAAAGTATCTTCCATGTGAAGAAAACTGATGATCTGTTGATCGCCATCGAAAAATCTCCAATTAGTGATGTTGTCTGGGACAAATGGTCTGAACAACAATTTGACAGAAAACGCATTTGGAGAAAGGCCTTATGGAGGAAAAAGTTTAGAGGCAACATTAGCTTACAAATCAACCTCAAAATTATTCAATCTCGAAATAGAATTAATGGTAAACGCAAAAAAATTGTTCATTAAATTGCATACCTTAGTTTGATAGATTTTCAGGTGTGGAAATAAACAATGAATAGAATTTTTGACCTGTCTAACCACAATTTATGAATCACCAAAGACTATTAAATTTTGAATCCTCAAATCTAGTGCTTTTCTGAGAACTTGCAGGAGTGCCTCGTATTCGGCCATATTGTTTTTGCATTCAAATTCTAACCGGCAAGCGATCAAAGTTGTGTTACCTGCTGGATCAATGAGCACACACCCTGCACTGACTCCTTCCTTAGATTTATATCCATCAAAGTAAAGATACCAGATCTGATTTTCGTCAGGTGCATGTGACCACTGAGAGAGGGTTGTTGACTGTGTGCATGTCATAATTTCAGACTGTTGTTCTGGGTCAGTAATGGTAGAAGTTTTAGCCATGAAATTACCGAAAAAAATGTTCATCCCCTGCATTTCAGGTGAATTGGCGGAAGTGGTGAATGGTTCATTAGGATCATTTAAATCAGTTATCGTAAACTTAAGATAATGCTCACAATTGACCTTGATTCTGTTAGGCTTTCCATTCTCGGGTAGCCACAAGTGAGACCAATCTATCGCAAAATAACCATGTAGTTTTTCGGACCAATCTCTACTTAAAAATAAGCCATATACTTCGAGGATATCAATGAAAATAATATAAATAATCTGATGGACTTTAGGATTAGATGATAATATTATAAGTACATTTTTTAATTCACCTATTACTTTAACACTAGTCTGATCAAGCTGGATAATTTTCAGACTGGAAGGTTGAACTTCAGCATTGATTTTTTGGCAGACAGACCAAGGCATTACGTTTGATGATGCACCTGAATCTACCATACAATTATGTACATTTCTATTGGAAATTTCAAAAGTCAACAAAAAGGGTGGGACATTTCTGCGAGTATTAACAGTAGAAGTTTGTTTCTTTTTAGTCGCAGCCCCTGGAACTAGTTTATCTACATTTGTTACGCTTTTTACAGTAAGGTCACTCTAGTGTCATTTTAATGGAGACCTTTTGAGATGTTTTGGGGCTTTTTTCTGCAAATTTGTTGTTGTTCGGATTGTTGTTTCTGTTCTTTTCTGTGATATTCTGCAACATCTTTTGCAGAAGAAAAGGAAATTTCAATAATTCATAAACATAAATATTATCTCTAAGTTTTTTGAGATCCTCAATCAAATCATACTCTAAACTTGGAGTTGCTAAATTCTGTTTAGTTTCACTTTGTCTAGACTATTTTTGAGGTGCATTAGCTCCAATTTCAGAAGAGGATTTATTCGTTGTTTTACTTCTGGTATTGTAAGGATGCACTGTTTTGAAATTGTATTGAAAGATACTATCCGAAAACTGCCCAAAAATTTTGGGAGAGGATTCGTCTTCTTCCACTATTTCTTATTCAACCACGTCTTCGGGAATCTCAGGAGGAACCAAGTTATCATGTGCCTCTAGAATCATCTGGATAGCATATTGTAGGCTTTCTAGGTTTAGGCCTTCAGAATTTGAGTTAGGTCGGTTTGTGGGAAAAGGCTTTCGGAAAGGGGGTGTGTAAGGCCCTTTGCTTGAAGAAGCTTCTTCAGCTGATCTTCTCAAATCTATAACCTGATTTGACTACTTCTGAACGACCTTGTGTAAACTTTCAATATCAGAACCATCTGATTGAGTTTTGGTTTGGGGAGCTCTAGGAAGAATTTTGATTTTCTTCTTGGAGGATGAAATAGTGTCTGCCTCGTTACATATATTGTCCTTTAGGCTGAGAATATCTTTCTCGATTTGACTTGCCTCCTCGAAGGCTTCTAATAATGTTTCTTTTTTAGACCTTTTTACCCAGATTGCTATGTTTTGGTGTAGGGATTTCATGTAGTATGCAACGATAATATTTTCAGCACACATTAAATCTGTGGGGATTCGATTCTTTAATGTTAGAAACATTTGATTAAAGTCTTTTATTTTTTCCTTGGGGTTCATCTTTAAACTAGAGAGTTCCATGAATAAGACTTTGGGAGATTTGTCGTCTCTGAATTTCTCAAGGAAACGAGATTCAAATCTGTCCTAAGATACAATGGTGTGGGGTTGTTGGGAAAAGTACCAGGTAGAGGCATTGCCCTCAAATGTATATGGAAAAATTCTACATACTACGTCTTTGTGTTCAACACTACGGAGCCTAATGGCTAGCATGAATTTTTTAATATGATGTTCAACGATCTTCTTGGAATATGGATCGAATTTAGGGAGCCATTTCTCCAGATGTTTAGGAAAAGGATACTGGGGCCCAGGTATGGCCACCACATCTTGATCGAGCCAAGGTCTGGTGGGATTGTTTGGATTTTCCATAGGCGTGGGTGGTGTTGAAGGCTGAGATGAAGAACTGCCTTCGTCTGATGATTCTTCTCCTGAAGAAGAAGGAGATGAAAGGGGTGGTGATGGTGGAATACCATATCCTCCCACTGCAAGAGTGAGGATGTGATCTGGATCCGTAGGGTTTAGGGTAAGACTAGTGCCTTCAAGTTGCTCCCTAAAATCATAGAAGTCTAATGGTTGATTCAATGGCCGACATTGTTGTTTGATATGGGCCAAATCACCATGTGTCCCTAGGAGGGATTGACAAATAATTTCTTGTATGGCAGCCCCTGGGGGGTTTGGTGTTACTAGTTCAATAGTAATCCACGGATTGTCGTTTTATGTGGTTGTTGTTTGAGAGGCAATGTTGTCGTCAGAATGACTTCTTGTTACTATAGGTGAGCGGGTAGGTGCGGGAGGAGTCTTGCGACCTCCATGTGCCATCAATAGTGTTCAGACCCTCCTTCTAGTGCCATTTGTTGATGGACAAAAATGACCGCTTGTCAACTGGAAGAGTGAATTCGGTCCAGGGTTGTCTAATTAACCCAAGCTGTTTGGATTGACTCACTCTAACGGGTTTAACGACTCCATTGGTCAATCTAAAATCCTAAAGGAAATAAAATAAATAAAACAAAATAACAAAATAAATCATTAATTACTAATTATTAATATATATATGTACACACACACACACACACACACATATATATATACAACTTATTTAAATAATATTTATATAATAGGTCTATTTATCTAATTTATATATACAAGATATAGAAATTATGAGTTTTAATCTGAAATCATAAAATATCAAAGGTAGAAATGGTTCTTTTGATGAAAGTAAATAAAGAAAGTAAAGAGTACTATTTCTTTTGGTTTGTTTTTAATCCATCCGTAAGATTAAATATCAAACTACTATTTAAACAAAAAAATGTAGACAGTGAAAATTAAACTACATATAAGAACTTCTATAATAAACAAGCAAATAAAAAGGAATCGAATAACCTACTAATCACTTAAAGAGTATGCATCCAACTGTTTGTATAAATCATACATCAGTCCATCCACGAGATAAATTTGTTGTGCATCTTCACACTATTTGGAATAAACACCAAACTATACATTGACTGGTGTATTTAATTGATGAAACGATAGGACGCAAAATAATAACTATGATATAATAGATTGCAAGTAATAAAGCATAAGATAAATCCGACAGTTACAGCTTGCATTTGATCAGTCAACATGTTTAAGGTAAACCTTATAATACGAATTGAAAGATCATTCACTATTTTCATATAACTGAAGCATAAAATCGTGAACTGTGAAAGAAAAACTATCTTGATAACATAATAATCTGTGAAGATGAAAGCTATCGATAGTCATCAAATGATCAAGATAAACAAATTATAGACAACAACAACATTTGCAAATAACTAAGGCAAAAATGTAAACATATGTTATGTCCAAATTCAAGTGTAAGCTTGTTCACAACTAGCCCCATGCCAATATGTCCAGATTACAAAAAATAATGTGTTTATAAAGCCTTCAGAAAGGTAACTATTTCCTCTTCTGAGATCAGATATTGATTACAAAAATAAAAGGTGGATACAACCACCCAGATCATACTAAATCCTCTAAAGCTAACAAAAGTTTATTTATGTTCATACAAAAAGTATCAAAGATATGAATAACAAGTGTCAAAGATGCCTCATATCAATTGGTAACCATGAACTCCTGAATATCCTGAAAGTAAAAGGAAAAATAGAAAGATTTAGATACATATTCAATCATTAATTTGCAAATTTCGAATTAACATAACTGGCTACAAAATCTTGTGATTCTGTAGCTTGTTATTTTAGTAAATGAAATCCAATTTATTTAAAGAACAAAGAAATCTAGTTTTAACAAATAATCCTATTTTAAAATAAAAGGATCATACCTCCAACTATAAGATTAAATTGTATCAGACAAATCTTGGAATTACTATGGTCATTGCAGCCTCAAAATTCCTAAATATTACATTCCCTGTAGTCTTCATACGTTTCTCTTTTCCTTGAAAGATAGACTCGAGCCTATGGTTTTTAATAGTTAAGGCATCAATTTCATCAGTGAGAGCCTTAACCTGTGACTGTAGGATGTGTACATTGGTGTAGTATTTATTGATCCAGAAACGACAAAACTCACACTTCGACTGAGCGACAGTCTCTTGGGAACAAACATTATTGTGAACTGGAGTATTTTTCCACACGGACAGTAGATTCATTACCCAATTTAATACCAGGAAACTCTGTGTTATGTTCAGACGGGGAGGTAAATTGTCCACAAAGTTGTAGGGCCGATCGAGGTGTGGCTCGAACGAAAGAGGGTCTTCTTCAATGAGGAACCTATTGATTTGGGAGTCCGAACTCGCATGGACCTCGATCATGTTGATCGATCTCGCATGAGGGTTTGACTTGTTACGAAGCCTCCTCGAAATCAGCCTCTCGGCTCTCTTGTTCTTAAAATTTATATCAACATTGCTTTTAGATATCTTGCTTGTAGATTTATTTAAATTTTTAACAGAGTCATTAAGATGTGTAGGCTTCCCATGGGTCTGCTCAATAACATTTGGATCGAGTAAGGGTTTGTTGTAGGAGGCTGAAACACAGTCCTGAGTAGGTGAGAGGGGAGTTGTAGGGTAGATTAGGGTTTCTTTAATCACAAACTTGTCGATCTCTTCAACATTGGGATTAGAGAAACAATTTCTGATTAAACATGAGTCCCAATTATCGTTCTGCAATTCTAACTTATACAAAAGTAAGTTTTTTATTAAGCCATGATGGAAGAGGCTCGAGTTTGATCATTGCTTTCTATACCTTTTGCCCATTTTATAAAGGCTCCTCAATAAATAATACGGCATGCTCAAGGGAAACCCCATAAAAATCATAAGCAGACACAGATGATAAAGAAGCACTAGACAAAAACGTCCTTCACAGGTGACAAACTGTTTCAACACAACAAGCAGATCGTGCCAACGAACTTTTAGTAAAGAGATGGGCATACCTTTGTCTCATCCTTTTATCTTTCGAGATGTAAAAAGAAGACTCCAAGGAACTTCTTCCACCTTTTCATTTTTGAACCACCTTTGACCGCTTGCAGGGAGTCCTGTATCTTGACTCAAGAAATCCTCTATAACCTCAAGTTGGACATCACCCACCTTATCTCTACACCCATCGAAGGAGAAAGTGAATTCCTGAGCATTTTTTAAATCGAAACCATGAAATTTTCTAAGGAAAACAAGCCAACCAATACTCTCCAAATCTTCTCTGGCATCGTCATATAAGAGAAGAGTTTGAGTGCCATTAGGTTCGACTCTAACGAAAGGATCCATGTTCAATCAATGGGCAGTCAATCAGTCACAGCGTGTAGGGAGCGTTTGTGAGAATAGACCAGAGCCATACCCCGAGTCAGAGAAACACAAATAGTGAACGACGTATGAGCAGAAGACTCATAACAATAAGATGGGTGTTAATTGAAATGCATGTGAAGAGGGTTTGCAAATCCCAAGACCAGTCTTGGAAATGATGGCTGATTACAAATCGTATAGCCACCTTTCAGAAAGTACAAGCCAGGAGTAGAGCATTAAAAGGAAATAAGTGCGAGACATAGTGGGTTTGATCATATGGTTTGGGAGGTTGAAAATCGAAAATCAAAAACCTAGTAATGAAGAAACATATAACCAAGAATCAAACAACAACAAAAAACCATGCCAATACTCAAATAAAAAAGGTCCTTTGTTGATATAACTATCAACCCCTAAACATGCTTGGTGTTCAAGGAATCAAAATAAAGAGAATAGTTCTTCATAGCAAGGAACAAGGCTTTATTAATAAACTATAGAAACAATTTTCCTTTAATAAATTTTCAAACAGAATAGTAACAGAGTCGCAAGTTTTCATGCTTTGTTTTCATGCTTTTAGTCATGAACGAAGCATGAAAAAAAACAATAGGGAAAAGCGACAAATTACAATTGTCATTTCGAAAATTGCTCATGAAGAATAATAAAAATAGATTACCCCAGTTAGGCAACTATATAGATCATTTAATTGATATGAAAAGTTAACAAATATGTTGGGCTGCCAACAATGGTGACATGTTGGGAGAAGCAGTTATCCTTGTAATACAAATGAGTTCAGGTTAGAGAAATCTGAAAAAATTCAAATCGAAGAACAACTGAAAGGTTATTTGAACATATTTAATAATCATGACGTAGTCCAGTTTTAGATATCTTTTGTTTTAAAAGGAACGAAATCTGGTGACAAACTTTGCAAAAGAAAGCCATGACATTTCAGTTAATGTCTCCAATACTGTTGACAGGGCCACTGCTTCTAGCAAGCGTTCATAGCTTCGACAGGGATGTCAATTAACCCACTCTGATGTCTGTGTCCTATCCAAGAAATTTCAAATCATAATGAAGGATGCTTATGGCGAAAAAAAACAAGATTCATACCTGAGAATTTTCTTTTACCTGACATTTCTCCGCTGCCAGCGGGCCTATTCAGTACCCCGACGAAGTTGTCTTGGCGTCATGAATGCATTTACCCACTGTCAGTAGACCTGTTCAGTGTACCAATGGGTTTACAAACACTTCCCACAGCTCTTTGAGAGATTATTGACATTCTGATATAGTTTTAAAAATATTCAACAGAGCGGGGCGACGCTCAAAATTCTATTTTTTTAACATAACTTAATATTTCAAAGGCCTTTAAATTTTTCTTGCTAACCTTCATCAAGATCTGAAAAATAGTTCATTGATAAAACTAATTTTCAAGGACAGGGAGACATCTTTGAGTTTCTTTCTTAAAGAGAAGGGACAACGTAAAGAGATTTTTTAAAGATAGTCGTGAATACTTTCAAGTGCAAATTGAAACCGAGTAATCGATTTTCAAACAAAATGTCATCTTTAACTAGCCTACAATTTCAAAGGACAACAATTGATGCTCTGACATCCTTTGACAGTTGTTTCAAGATGAAGCATTATGTTCTCTTTGTCTGACCTATACTGTAATACATGCATGTTTGGTTCAAAAGGACCGATAAACAAAAATGAAAACAAAACAAACCAGCAAAGAAAAATAGACAGAAAAGAAATCAAAACAGAAAAAAAATGTACAAAAGGTGTATCGGAGGGTTGTCAGGTGAAATACCTTTTGAGAGCTTGGCCATTCACCGAGAAGGTGTCTGGATGTCCCTCTAAATTCTGAAGGAAGAAAGAAATGGGACCTAGTTTTTCAGCAATTAAAAATGGTCCCAACCACAGGTTTTGGAGCTTAGTATGTTCGCCTTTCCCCTCATGAGGTTTGTCCCACTTAAGGACAAGATCACCTACCTCAAAATTTATTTCTGAGGCAGAATTGGAATCGAACCAGTTTTTGAAATGAGTTGATGTTGATCCAATTTTTGTTTTGCTCAAGCCCTTACTTCCTCTAACTTCAACAAAGCATTAATCCGACTTTCCAAAGGAGGACAACCTTCTTCTTGAACCTTCTATGATAACTGTAGAGATGGAAGAAGAAAATGTGGTGGAAGAATTGTTTCCCTACCGTAAATGAGGAAAAAAAGGGAATTACCAACAACAATTTTAGGAGTTACCCTATCAACCCAGATTGCGTTAAATAGTGCATTATGCCAGTTTTGTGGTTTTCGGAGACCGTTATCTTGATGATATTGAACAGGTTTTTATTAGTTGATTCCACCAAACCATTTCCTTGGGGGTAATAGCTGGCATAATACTTTAATTTTATTCCTTTTTCTAAAGTGAAATCACTCATTTCAAGAGATGAAAAATAGGAAGCATTATCGAACACTAGGCATTCAAGAATACCGAAATGAGTGATAATATTTGAATTCAGGAAAGATATTACCTGGTTGGTGTTTACCACTTTTAATGGTGTAGCCTCAGACCATCTGGTGAAATAGTTTGTTGTTGCTATAATGTATTTATGTTGCTGCGCAGAGGTGGGGTTGATTGGGCCTATAATGTCAAGGCCCCATTGTTGAAAATGGGAGTCTACCGAGACAAGTTGCAGCAGGAATGCTGATATCTGTACTCATCCAGAAGCCTTTTGACAGATTACACACTTGTAGGATAACGCATGGGCATATTTGAAAAGAGTAGGCCAGTAATAGCCCTCCCTTAATACTTTGTGTGCAGTGGTGTCTCCACAGAAATTCCCACCAGCTTCCCCTGCATGTAATTCTAATAAGACTTTATCTATCTCATCTTTTTCTAGATAATGCATAATTATTCCATCGAAACTTTGGTGAAACAATATGCCATTTACCAGCTGAAAAGAAACAGATTTTAATGTTAACACTCTCCTCTTTTTTGGATCAAGGTGACAAGGAGATGATCCATGAATTAGATAAAATTTGATGTCATCATACCAAGGACTAGTAAGATTTTGTGCACAACAGATTTGATTTTGATTGGGCTGATCTTGAATTAGCATATCAGTTTTATTCTGTTGTTCTACAACTGAATCAGCAACCAATTTACATAAACCTTGGCCTCTAACAATTTTTGTTAGAGTGATTTCAAGGTCATATTCTTGTAAGGACGTGACCTAATTTGCCATTTTTTCACCCAGTTCTTTATGTACTAACAAATTTCTGACAACAGGGTAAGGGACAATGATTTTCGTCTAGATTTTAGTAGATAAGATCGAAAGTGTTTTACTGCTTTAAAAACAACATAAGCATGTTGATATTCTGCTAGTTAATTAAGCTCCACTCCCTTAAAGGCTGAGCTCATAAAGAAAATAGGAACTTCATTGTTTTCATCATTATTTTGGGTTAGCACAGCGGCATAAGACTAATCAGAGGCAAACGTGTAGAGAGTGAAATCTCATGAAAAGTCAGGGCTCATTAGGGAAGGAGATTCTACTATGGCCTTTTTTATTGAGTCAAAAGCTTGACTTTCTAGAGGTCCCCAATGGTACTGTACATCCTTTTTTTTTAAGTTCTGCAATGGCCTGACCATTTCTGAAAAGCTGGGGACAAACCTTCTAACAAAATTTATCTAACCTAAAAAAGATAGCATGGACTTTTTGGAAGAGAAGGGGGAGCTATTTTGAAATGACTTGGGTCCTTTTAGGGTCAATGATCATCCCTTCATTGGATACAATGAAACCGAGGAGGCTACCTTATTCCACTGCAAAGACAGATTTTTTAGGATTTAAAGAGATGACGTACTTACGACATCGTTGTAGAACAGATCTTAGATGAGCTAAATGATCTCCTTTATTCTTTGAGAAGACAGTGACATCATCTAGATAGACTACTACATATTGATTGATTAGACCGCGGAAAGTGATATCCATCTCTCTCTGAAAGGTGGCACCGATATTTATAAGCCAAAAGGGCATCTTTCTATAAGCATAGTTACCCCATGGAGTACAGAAAGTGGTCTTTAGCTGGTCTGCGGGAGACATAAGGACTTGGTTATACCCTAAAAAACCATCCAGCAACGATAATCGTTCAGAACCAGATACTTGTTGGAGGATTTGTTCCATAGGAGGAACATGGTAGTTGTCTTTATCAGATGCTCAGTTTAAATTTCAGAAATAGACACATAATCAGATTTCACCACTCTTCTTCCTTATAGGGACAAGATTAGAGACCCACTGTATATGTCTTACTGGGAAAATTGTTTTAGCATTCAAGAGTTTGTTTAGTTCTTTCTTGACTGTTGGTTCAAGTTTTGGGTGCATCTTTATTAACTTATATTGAAAAGGTTGGGTCTGGGGTTTCATGGGAATAATGTGTTGTATGATGTTAATATCAAAGGTTTTTAGTTCGTCGTAGGTCCAAGCAAAAGACATCTTTAAATTCCCTAAACAACTTAATAAATGATGACTTTTCTTGCTCAGAATATCCCATCCCCAAATTGATGCACTGTGGGTTATGTTTAGTTCCTAAATTTACTTTTTCATGTGTCAAGGAAGAACTATTTGTTTTACAATTCACTAATTTTATGAATTTATCGTGCAGATCATAAAATATTTCTAATCTTACCTCAGATTTTGGGATAGAATTTACCAGATCTGATGTTGACTCCGGATATCTTGGATCCAGTATTACCGTAAAATTGCGAAGGTATTCATCGTGGGTACCTTCATTGATAACTACACCTTGGAAAGTATCTTCCATTTGCATAAAATTGATGATCTGTTGATCGTCATCGAAAACTCTCCAATTAGTGATATTGTCCGGGACAGATGGTCTGAACAACAACTCGACGGAAAACACATTTGGAGAAAGGCCTTCTACAAGAAAAATTTTAGAGGTGACATTAGCTAACAAATCAACCTTAGAATTATTCAATCTCGAAATAGAATTAATGTTAAATGTAGAAAATTTGTTCATTAAATTTCATACCTTAGTTTGATAGCTTTTCAGGTGTGGAGATAAACAATGAATATAATATTTTTACCTATCTAACCACAATTTTTGAATCACCAAAGACTGTTAAATTATAAATCCTCAAATCTAGTGCTTTTCTGAGACCTTGCAGGAGTGCCTCGTATTCGGCCGTATTATTTCTACATTCAAATTCTAACCGGAAAGTGATCAAAGTTTTGTTTCCTGTTGGATCAATGAGCACACATCCTGCATCTTCTCCTTCCTTAGATTTAGATCCATCGAAGTAAAGAGACCAGATATAATTTTCACCAGGTGCATGTGCCCATTGAGAGAGGGTTGTTGAATGTGTGCATGTCATAATTTCAGACTGTTGTTCCGGGTCAGTAATGGTAGAAGTTTTAGCCATGAAATTGCCAAAAAAAGTGTTCATCCCCTGCATTTCAAGTGAATTGGTGGAAGCGGTGAATGGTTCATTAGGATCATTTAAATCAGTTATCATAAACTTAAGATAACGTTCACGATTGACCTTGATTCTGTTAGGCTTTACATTCTCGAGAAGCCACAAGTGAGACCAATCTGTCGCAAAATAACCATGTAGTTGTTCGGACAAATTTCCACTTAAAAATAAGCCATATACTTCGGGGATATCAATGACAATAATATCAATAATCTGATGGACTTTAGGATTAGATGATAATCTAATAAGTACATTTTTTAATTCACCTATTACTTTAACACTAGTCCGATCAAGCTGGATAATCTTCAGACTGGAAGGTTGAGCTTCAGCGTTGATTTTTTGGCAGACAGACCAAGGCATTATGTTTGACGATGCACCTAAATCTACCATACAATTATGTAGATTCCTATTGGAAATTTCAAAAGTGAACAAAAAGGGTGGGACATTTCTACGAGTATTAACAACAGAAGTTTTTTGTTTCTTAGTCACAGCCCCTAGAACTAGTTTATCTACATTTGTTACGCTTTTTACAGCAAGGTCTCTTTTATTAGAGGACTCTAGCATCGTTTTAACGAAGACCTTTTAAGGTGTTTTGGGGTTGTTTTATGCAAATTTGTTGTTGTTCGGATTGTTCTTTTTATTGTTTTCTACGATATTATGCAACATCTTTTGCAGAAGAAAAGGAAATTTCAATAATTCGTAAACAAAAATATTATCTCTAAGTTTTTTGAGATCCTCAATCAAATCATACTCTAAACTTGGAGTTGCTAAATTCTGTTTAGTTTCAATTTGTCTAGACTGTTTTTGATGTGCATTAGCTCCAATTTCATAAGAGGATTTATTTGTTGTTTTACTTCTGGTATTGTAAGGATGCACTGTTTTTAAATTGCCTTGAAAGATACTATCCGAAAAATGCCCGAAAATGTTGGGAGAGGATTCGTCTTCTTCCACTATTTCTTGTTCAACCACGTCTTCGGGAATCTCGGGAGGAACCAAGTTATCGTGTGCCTCTAGAATCGTCTGGATAACATATTGTAGGCTTTCTAGGTTTAGGCCTTCAGAATTTGAGTTAGGCCGATTTGTGGGAAAAGGCTTTCTGAAAGGGGGTTTGTAAGGCCCTTTCCTTGAAGAAGCTTCTTCAGTTGATCTTCTCAAATCTATAACCTTATTTGACAACTTATGGACGAGCTTGTGTAAACTTTCAAGATCATAACCATCTGATTGAGTTTTAGTTTGGGGAGGTCTTGGAAGAATTTTGATTTTCTTCTTGGAGGATGAAGTAGTCTTTGCCTCCTTACAGATAATGTCCTTTAGGCTGAGAATATCTTTCTCGATTTGACTTGCCTCCTCGAAGGCTTCTAATAATGTTCCTTTCTTAGACCTGTTTACCCAGATTGCTATGTTTTGGTGTAGTTGTTTCGTGTAATATGCGACGATAAGATTTTCAGCAAGCATTAAATCCATGGGGATTCGATTCTTTAATGTTAGAAACCTTTGATTAAAGTCTTTTATTTTTTCCTTGGGTTTCATCTTTAAACTAGAGAGTTCCATGACTAAGACTTTGGGAGAATAGTCGTCTCCAAATTTTTCAAGGAAACGAGATTCAAATCTGTTCCAAGATACAATGGTGTTGGGTTGTTGGGAAAAGTACCAGGTAGATACATTTCCCTCAAATGTATATGGAAAAATTCGACATACTACTTTTTTGTGTTCGACACTACGGAGCCTAATGGCTAGCATGAATTTTTTAATATGATATTCAACGATCTGCTTGAAATTTGGATCGAATTTAGGGATCCATTTCTACGGATATTTAGGAAAAGGATTCTAGGGCCTAGGTATGGCCACCGCATCTTGATCGAGCCAAGGTTTGGCGGGATTATTTGGATTTTCCATAGGCATGGGTGGTGTCGAAGGCTGAGATGAAGAACTGCCTTTGTCTAATGATTCTTCTCCTGAAGAAGAAGGAGATGAAGGGGGTGGTGATGGTGGAATACCAGATCCTCCCGCTGCAGGAGTGAGGATGTGATTTGGATCTGTAGGGTTTAGGGTAAGACTAGTGCCTTCAAGTTGCTCCCTAATATCAGAGAAGTCTAATGGTTGATTCAATGGCGGACCTGGTTGTTTGATACAGGCCAAAGCACTGTGTGTATTTAGGAGGGATTGACAATCAATTTCTTGTGGGTCAGCCCCTGGGGGGGTTGGTGTTACTGGTTCAACAGTAATCCATGGACTGTCGTTTGATGTGGTTGTTGTTTGAGAGGCAATGTTGTCGTCAGAACGACTTCTTGTTACTATTGGTGAGTGGGTAGGTGGGGGAGGAGTCTTGCGACCTCCACGTGCCATCAATAGTGTTCAGGCCCCCCTTCTAGCACCATTTGTTGACGGGAGAAAATGACCGCTCGTCAACTGGAAGAGTGAATCTAGTCTGGGGTTGTCTAATTAACCCAAGCTATTTGGATTGACTCACTCTGACGGGTTTAACGACTCTGTTGGCCAATCTAAAATCCTAAAGGAAATAAAATAAATAAAACAAAGAAACAAAATAACTCACTAATTACTAATTATATATATATATATATACAACTTATTTAAATAATATTTATATAATAGGTCTGTTTATCTAATTTATATATACGAGATATACAAATTATGAGTTTTAATCTGAACTCATAAAAAATCAAAGGTAGAAATGGTTCTTTTGATGAAAGTAAATAAAGAAAGTAAAGAGTACTATTTCTTTTGGTTTGTTTTTAATCTATATGCATCTATAAGATCAAATATCAAACTACTATTTAAACAAAAAAATGTAGACAGTGAAAATTATACTACATATAAGAATTTCTATAATAAACAAGCAAATAAAAAGGAATCGACTAACCTATTAATCACTTGAAGAGTATGCATCCAACTATTTATATAAATCGTACATCAGTCCATCCACGAGATAAATCTATTTCGCATCTTCACACTGTTTGGAATAAACGCAAAATTATACATTGACTGGTGTATTTAATTGATAAAATAATAGGACGCAAAATAATAACTGTGATATAATAGACTGTAAGTAATAACGCATAAGATAAATCCGACATTTACAGTTTGCGTTTAATCAATCAACATGTTTAAGGTAAACCTTATAATACGAATTGAATGATCATTCACTATTTTCATATAACTGAAGCATAAAATCGTGAAGTGTGAAAGAAAAACAATCTTGATAACATAATAATCTGTGAAGATGAAATATATCGACAATCATCAAATGATCAAGATAAACAAATTATATACAACAACAACATTTACAAACAGCTAAGGAAAAAATGTAAACATATGTTATGTCCAAATTCGAGTATAAGCTTGTTCACAACTAGCCCCAGGCCAAAATGTCTAGATTACAAAAAATAATGGGTTTATAAATCCTTCAGAAAGGTATTTGTTTCCTCTTCTGAGATCAGATATTGATTACAAAATTAAAAGGTGGATACAACCACCCAGATCATACTAAATCCTCTAAAGCTAACAAAAGTTTACTTCTGTTCATACAAAATGTATCAAATATATGACTAGCAAGTCTCAAAGATGCCTCAGATCAATTGGTAACCATGAACTCCTGAATATCCTGAAAGTAAAAGGAAAAATAGAAATATTTAGATACATATTCAATCATTAATTTGCAAATTTCGAATTAACATAACTGGCTATAGAATCTTGTGATTATGTAGCTAGTTATTTTAGTAAATGAAATCCAATTTATTGAAAGAACAAAGAAATCTAGTTTTAACAAATAATCCTATTTTAAATTAAAAGGATCATACCTCCAATTGTAAGATCAAATCGTATCAGACAATCTTGGAATTTACTATGGCTATTGCAGCCTCAACATTCTTAAATATTACATTCCATGTAGTCTTCATACGTTTCTCTTTTCCTTGAAAGAGAGACTCGAGCCTATGGTTTTTATTAGTTAAGGCATCAGTCTGATCAGTGAGAGCCTTAACCTGTGATTGTAGGATGGGTACATCAGTGTAGTATTTATCGATCCAAAAATGACAAACCTCACACTTCGACTGAGCGACGGTCTCTTGGGAACAAACATGATTGTGAACTGGAGCATTTTTCCACATGGACAGTAGATTCATTACCCAATTTAATACCAGGAAACTTTGCGTTATGTTTCAGACAGGGAGGTAAATTGTCCACAAAGTTGTAGGGTCGATCGAGGTGTGGCTCGAATGAAAGAGGGTCTTCTTCAATGAGGAACCTATAGATTTCGGAGTCCGAATTCTCATGGACCTCGATCATGCTGATCGATCTCGCATGAGGGTTCGACTTGTTATGAAGCCTCCTCGAAATCAGCCTCCTGGCTCTCTTGTTCTTAAAATTTATATCAACATTGATTTTAGATATCTTGCATGTAGATTTCTTTAAATTTTTAACAGAGTCATTAAGATGTGTAAGTTGCCCACGGATCTTCTCAATAACCTTTGGATCGAATAAGGGTTTTCTATAGGAGGCTGAGACACAGGCCTGAGTAGGCGAGAGAGGCATTGTAGGGTATATTAGTGTTTCTTTAATCATAGACTTGTCGATCTCTTCAACATTGGGATTAGAGAAGCCATTTCTGATTCAAAATGAGTCCCAATTATCATTCTGCAATTCTAACTGATGCACAAGAAAGATTTTTATTAAGCCATGATGGAAGAGGCTCGAGTCTGATTGTTTATTTCTATACCTTTTGCCCATTTTATAAAGGCTCCTCAATAAATAATACGGCATGTTCAAGGGAAACCCCATAAAAATCATAAGCAGACGCAGATGGTAAAGAAACACAAGATGAAAACGTCCTTCACAGGTGAAAAACTGTTTCAACACAACAATAAGATCGTTCCAACAAACTTTCAGTAAAGAGATGGGCATACCTTTGTCACATCCTTTTATCTTCCAAGATGTAAAAATAAGACTCCAAGGAATTTCTTCCACCTTTGCATTTTTGAACCACCTTTGACCGCTTGCAAGGAGTCTTGTTCCTGACTCAAGAAATCCTCTGTAACCTCAAGTTGGACATCACCTACCTTATCTCTACACCCATCGAAGGAGAAAGATAATTCCTGAGAAGTTTGTAAATTGAAACCATGAAATTTTCTAAGGAAAACGAGCCAACCAATACTCTCCAAATCTTCTTTGGCATCGTCATATAAGAGAAATGTTTGAGTTTCATTAGGTTCGACTATAACGATAGGAGCCATGTTGAATCAACGGGCAGTCAATTAGGCATAGCGTGTAGGGAGGGCTTGTGAGAACAAACCAGAGCCATACCCCGAGTCTGAGAAACACCAACAATGAATGATGTATGAGCAGAAAACTCATAACGATAAGATGGGTGTTAATTGAAATGCATGTGAAGAGGGTTTGCAAAGCCCAAGACCAGTCTTGGAAATGATGGCTAACTGCAAATCGTATTGCCACCTTTCAGAAAGTATAAGCCAGGACTATAGCATTAAAAGGAAATAAGTGCGAGACATAGTGGGTTCGATCATATGGTTTGGGAGGTTGAAAATCGAAAATAAAAAACCTAGTAATGAAGAAACATATAACCAAGAATCAAACAACAAAAAAAAACCATGCCAATACTCAAATCAAAAAGGTCTTTTGTTGATATAACCATCAACCCCTAAGAATGCTTGGTGTTAAAGGAATCGAAATAAAGAAAATAGTTCTTTATAGCAAGGAACAAGGCTTCATTAATAAACTGTAGA
>SNQJ01S0144100.1:24344-39611 GCA_010110895.2 Picea sitchensis
CAAAAAAATCAAAATAGAAAAAATATGTACAAAAGGTGTATCAGAGAGTTGTCATGTGAAATACCTTTTGAGAGCTTGGCCATTCACCGAGAAGGTGTCTAGATGTCCCTTGAAATTTTGCTGGCAGAAAGAACTGGGACCTAGTTTTTCAACAATTAAAAATGGTCCCAACCATAGGTTTTGGAACTTAGTAAGCTTGCCTTTCCCCTCATGAGATTTGTCCCACTTAAGGACAAGATCACCTACCTCAAAATTTCTGTCTGAGGCAGAATTGGAATCGAACTAGTTTTTGACAATGAGTTGATGTTGATCCAATTTTTTTTTTGCTCGAGCCCTTACTTCCTCTAACTTCAGCAAAGCATTAATCTGACTTTCCAAAGGAGGACAGTCTTCTTCTTGAACCTTCTACGATAATTTCAGAAATGGAAGAAGAATATGTGGTGGAAGAATTGCTTCCCTACTGTAAACGAGGAAAAAGGGGGGATTACCAACAACAATTTTAGGAGTTACCCTATCAACCTAGATTGCGTTAAATAGTGCATTATGCCAGTTTAAGTGGTTTTCAGAGACCGTTCTCTTGATGATCTTGATCAGGTTTTTATTAGTTGATTCTGCCAAACCATTTCCTTCGGGGTAATAGCTGGCAGAATAATTTAATTTTATTCCTTTTTATAAAGCGAAATCATTCATTTCCAGAGACGAAAAATTGGAAGCATTATCGAACACTAGGCATTTAGGAATACCAAAACGAGTGATAATATTTGAATTCAGGAAAGATATTACCTGGCTGGTATTTACCACTTTTAATGGTGTAGCCTTGGACCATCTGGTGAAATAGTTTGTCGTTGTTATAATGTATTTATGCTGCTACGTAGAGTTCGGGTTGATTGTGCCTATAATGTCAAGGCTCCATTGCTGAAAAGGGGAGTCTACCGAGGCAGGTTGCAGCGGGAATGCTGACTTCTAGACTCGTCCAGAAGCCTTTTGACATATTACACACTTGCAGCATAATGCATGGGCATATTTGAAAAGAGTAGGCCAGTAATATCCCGCCCTTAATACTTTGTGGGCAGTGGTGTCTCCACCGAAATGCCCACCAACTTCCCCTGCATGTAATTCTAATAAGACTTAATCTGCCTCATATTTTTCTAGAGAACGCATAAGTATTCCATCGAAATTTTGGCAAAACAATATGCCATTTACCAGTTGAAAAGAAGAAAATTTTAATCCTAACTCTCTCCTCTTTTTTGGATCAAGGTGACGGGGAGTTGACCCGTGAATTAGATAAAATTTGATTTCATCATACCAAGGACTAGTAAGATTTTGTGCACAACAGATTTGGTTTTGATTGGGCTGATCTTGAATTAACATATCAATTTTATTCTTTTGTTCTACAGCTGAATCAACAACCAATTTATATAAACCTTGGCCTCTAACAATTTGTGTTAGAGTGATTTCAAGGTCATATTCTTGTAAGGACGTGACCTAGTTTGCCCATTTTTCACCTAGTTCTTTCTATACTAACAAATTTCTGACAGCAGGGTAAGGGACAATGATTTTCGTCCTAGATTTTAGTAGATAAGATCGAAAGTGTTTTACTTCTTTAAAAATATCATAAGCCTGTTGATCTACTATTGGGTAATTAAGTTCCGCTCCCTTAAAGGCTGAGCTCATAAAGGCAATAGGACCTTCATTGTTTTCAGCATTATTTTGGGTTAGGACAATGACATAAGACTGATCAGAGGCAAACGTCTAGAGAGTGAAATCTCGTGAAAAGTCAGGGCTCATTAGGGAAGGAGCTTCTACTATGGCCTTTTTTATTGAGTCAAAAGCTTGACCTTCTAGAGGTCCCCAATGGTACTGTGCATCCTTTTTTATTAAGTTTTGTAATGGCCTAACTATTTCTGAAAAGATGGGGACAAACCTTCTAACAAAATTTATCTGACCTAAAAAAGATTGCATGGACTTTTTGGAAGAGGGGAGGGGCAATTTTGAAATGACTTGGGTCCTTTCAGGGTCAATGATCATCCCTTCATTGGATACAATGAAACCAAGGAGGCTACCTTGTTCCACTGCAAAGATAGATTTTTTAGGATTTAAGGAGATGTCGTACTTACGACATCGCTGTAGAACAGATCTTAGATGAGCTAAATGATCTCCTTTATTCTTTGAGAATACAGTGGCATCATCTAGATAGACTACTATAGATTGATTGATTAGACCGCGGAAAGCGATATCCATCGCTCTCTGAAAGGTGGCACCGACATTTATAAGCCCAAAGGGCATCTTTCTATAAGCATAGGTACCCCATGAAGTACGGAAAGTGGTCTTCAGCTGGTCTGGGGGAGACATAAGGACTTGGTTATACCCTAAAAAACCATCCAGCAACGATAATCTTTCAGCACCAGATACTTGTTGGAGGATCTGTTCCATAGGAGGAACAAGGTAGTTGTCTTTATTAGATGCTCGATTTAAATTTCAGAAATCGACACATAGTCGGATTTCACCACTCTTCTTCCTTACAGAGACAAGATTAGAGACCCACTGCGTATGTCTTACTAGGAAAATTGTTTTAGCATTCAAGAGTTTATTTAGTTCTTTCTTGACTGTTGGTTCAAGTTTTGGGTGCATCTTTTTTAACCTCTGTTGAAAAGGTTGGGTCTGGGGTTTCATGGGAATAATGTGTTGTATGATGTTAGGATCAAAAGTTTTTAGATCATCGTATGTCCAAGCAAATACATCTTTAAATTCCCTAAACAACTTAATAAATGTTGTCTTTTCTTGCTCAGAACATCCCATCCCCAAATTGATGCACTTTGGGTTATCTTTAGTTCCTAAATTTACTTTTTCATGTGTCAAAGAAGAACTATTCGTTTTACAATTCACTGATTTTCTGAATTTATTGTGCAAATCATAAAATATTTCTATCTTACCACAGATTTTGAGATAGAATTTACCAGATCTGATGTTGACTCTAGAGATCTTGGATCCGGTATTACCGTAAAATTGCTAAGGTATTCGTCGTGGGTACCTTCATCGATAACTGTGCCTTGGAAAGTATCTTTCATGTGCAGAAAACGGATGATCTGTTGATCATCATCAGAAACTCTCCAATTAGTGATGTTGTCTGGGACAGATGGTCTAAACAACAACTCAACAGAAAACACATTTCGAGAAAGGCTTTCTGTAGGAAAAAGTTTAGAGGCGACATTAGCTAACAAATCATCCTCAGAATTATTCTATCTTGGAATAGAATTAATGTTAAACGCAAAAAAATTGTTCATTAAATTCCATACCTCAGTTTGATAGCTTTTCATGTGTGGAGATAAACAATGAATATAATTTTTTACCTGTCTAACCAGAATTTCTGAATCACCAAAGACTGTTAAATTCTAAATCCTCAAATCTAGTAATTTTTTGAGACCTTGCAGGAGTGCATCGTATTCGGCCATATTGTTTGTGCATTCAAATTCTAACCGGCAAGCGATCAAAGTTTTGTTACCTGTTGGATCAATGAGCACACATCCTGCACCGGCTCCATCCTTAGGTTTAGATCCATCGAGGTAAAGAGACCAGATCTGGTTTTTGTCAGGTGCATGTGACCACTAAGAGAGGGTTGTTGACTGTGTGTATGTCATAATTTTAGATTGTTGTTCTGGGTCAGTAATGGTAGAAGTTTCAACCATGAAATTTCTGAAAAAAGTGTTCATCCCCTGCATTTCAAGTGAATTGGCGGAAGTGGTGAATGGTTCATTATGATCATTTAAATTAGTTACCGTAAACTTAAGATAACACTCACAATTAACCTTGATTCTGTTAGGCTTTCCATTCTCGGGAAGCTACAAGTGAGACCAATCTGTCGCAAAATAACCATGTAGTTGTTCGAACCAATCTCTACTTAAAAATAAGCCATATACCTCGGGGATATCAATGACAATAATATCAATAATCTGATGGAATTTAGGATTATATGATAATCTGATAAGTACATTTTTTAATTCACCTATTACTTTAACACTAGTCCGATCAAGATGGATAATTTTTAGACTTGAAGGTTGAACTTCAACATTGATTTTTTGGCAGACAGACCAAGGCATTACGTTTGATGATGCACCTAAATCTACCATACAATTTTGTACATTCCTATTGAAATTTTCAAAATTCAACAAAAAGGGTGGGACATTTCTACGAGTATTAACAACAGAAGTTTGTTGTTTTTTGGTCACAGCCCTTGGAACTAGTTTATCTACATTTGTTACACTTTTTATAGCAAGGTATATTTTATCAGAGGACTCTAGTGTCATTTTAACGAAGACCTTTTGAGGTGTTTTGGGGTTGTTTTCTACAAATTTGTTGATGTTCAGATTGTTGTTTTTGTTGTTTTCTGCAATATTCTACAACCTCTTTTGTAGAAGAAAAGGAAATTTCAATAATTCATAAACAAAAATATTAGCTCTAAGTTTTTTGAGATCCTCAATCAGCAAAAACCAAAGACTCACATATTGATTCAGCAAAAGCCAAAGACTTCTTTGACTTGGAATGCTCAAACTCCAAATAAAACTCTTGGAGAATAACTATCCATTTAGATTTCTTTCCCCCCAACAATTTTCGAGTAAGGATTTGTTGCATGGGGTTACAATTGGAAATGACTGGGGTTCTGTGTAATAAGATGTAGTGATGAAAACGTTGAACAAACTGAACAATTTTCAAGGCCAGTTTCTCCATATGTAGGTACTTGGTTTCGACGGTCGTGAGACTCCGACTCAAATAACGTATAAGATGTTCATCATGTGAATCATCCTCTTGGAATAAAACCATAACAATGGTAGAGTCTGAAGAAACTAAGTATAGGAAATAATCTCGACAATAATCGGGTGGATACAGAAGTGGTGTACAGGTTAAGGCGAGTTTCAAAGATTCAAAGGCTTTTTTGGCAATTTCGTCCCATACAAAATCATAAAATTTCTTGAGAATCTGAGTAAATCCTTTTGTTAATTCAACATAATTGGGAATTAATCGACGTAAAAAAATTTCCTTCCCTTGCAAACTTTGGAGTTGGATAAGTGTGGAAGGAGTAGGTAAATTGAGGATAGCCTCAACCTTCAGGGGGTTTACTCTAATCCCATATATAGACATGAGAAAACCAATAAATCATCTGGACTCCACACAAAAAACACATTTGTGTGGATTCAATCGTATGCAATAATAATGACAACATAGGAAAATGTCCCATAGATGTGTTGGGTGATCTTGAAGACACATATAATGCGTTGGTATATCGTCTAGATAAGTTTGTACAATGTGATTAATTTCATGAAAAGCGTAAGACATAGTTCATTGAAAATACGCACAACATTTTTGAGACCAAAAGCTAGTTTCCAGTATGATAAGGTTCCCCAAGGGAAAATAAAAGAAGTCTTATGTTGATCTGTAGGAAAAATATTGATTTGATTATAGCTGGAGAAATCGTCCATAAAGGAGAAGATTTCACTCCCAGTATAGTTGTCAACAATCTGGTCAACAAAAGTGGTTGGATAATTTTCTTTGGGACAATCTTTGTTTATATCCCTATAATATACACAAACACGGATTGTGCCTTGTTTCTTGTTAACCAGAACAAGATTGGACACCCAATCGGTCAAAGCCACAGGATATACAAAGCCATATTTAAGAAGTTTTTCAAATTCAAGATTAATAGCAACAATTTTACATGGATGTACTGGGTGAAGTCTTTGTCGAACGGGTTTAGCATCCAAGTAAGTATTAATCTCATGCACAACAATACCAAGATGAATAACATGCATATATTCATAACTCCAAGCAAAAACGTCATGAAATTCTTGAAAAAGGGCTTTATAAGTGTGGACCTCATCAACAGAACATGAGGAACCGATGTGAACATTTTCCATGACTCCGGGTTTAATCGAGATGTCAAGAGGGATGGTAGGTGAAATATTACCAAAGTTCCCTTCAAACAAAACATCGTGTGTTGATTCATGAATAGAGGAAATAACAACAACGGTAGACAGATGCGAAATCTATTGATAACTCTCTATGGTCTCAGGTTCCAGGAAGAGAATAAAATGATGATTCTCATCGTCCCATGGAGTATCTTCCATATACATTACTTTCATGATCATCTCATCAGTGTTAAATATAACATGAAACAGATTGGGAGACATATCACAGAGATAAGGAGGATACAGAGTTGTTGATTGAATAGCTTTATAAGCTAATTCTACCATAATCAAAGGCATTCAGTCATCATAACAGAGACAGTCTTCAGAGCTAGGTACTATCCTTGGGTCATGGGTTTCTCTAACAGAAGTTGATATCATGTTGATCTAGGTGAAAAAAGGAAAAGGAATATCGGATGGTGGAATAGGAAACACACCCATTAACGTTGAATCTTTTAAAAGATCCATGCCGACATTCTCATAACCAAGAGGTGTTTTTGAAATGAAAGGTACGTTGCTAGTACGTGAATCATAATTAAATAAGGCCAGTTGATCGATGGTAATGACTCTTCCTTGGTGCAAGAAATGTAACACATGGAAAAGAGTAGACACAACTACGTGCATGAAATCAATTTAGCTATGACCAAGTAGAAGGTTATAATCGAGAGGTGCATCAAAGACCTCAACCTCAATATTGACCTCTTTACCTTCTAACCTAATAGACAACGAAGGAAGAACACCATAAGGTTTGAACCCTGTACCATTAAAATCCTTAAGAGTATTGTGTGACCTGGTAAGGGAAGGAGAGCCAATGTATTTCCAACAAGTAACGGACATAATGCAAGTCGAGGCTCCTTTGTCAATAATGGTTCAACAAATATTATTATTTTCCAAAACAACCTGTATCTAAAATGATAATTGGGGAGGAAGCCTTGGAATATGATCTTCCAAGTCAAATATTATCAAATTGGTATCGGTAGGATCAATTCCACTAATAGCCTTTAACAGTTCCTTCCGTTGAGTAGGAACACTTTGAAGGACTTCGAGGGTCAACATCACAGAAGGTTCTTGCTCAAGGTCTTCTACAATACTATAGTTTTGGGCAACACGTGCATGAGGATTAAATGAAAACTTTCTAACAACGCCCTTCAGAGGAGGATGAAGAACTGTATCTAGACCCAATCTTTCGAGATGAAGAGGACCATTTGGAGGTGAATTTGGTGGTGGAGGTTGAACCAACGGAGATGGCGAATCATCAACTTTCTCTTTCGAAGGAGAATAATCTTTGGCTCGAGTTGCGACTGCAACATATTTCTTCTTGGAGTCACCAGTACACATACATACATAAGACATGGTATAGGGAGAAGGTTGGTCATGAATGACCAATTGGGCCTACTGCTGAGAAGGAAATGCTTGTGACAAGACAACGGGTGTAGGAGGTGTTTCGGTCCCTTACAGGAACTTAGTAACCTTAGCACATCGCAGACAATCTTTCGTATAATGATCCTCACCGCAGATAAGGTAAGGATAACAAGGCTTACACTTGTCTTTATCATCAATAGGCTGGGTTTTGGATTTCTCAGATTGTTGATTATTGTTTTTTTCCTCCTTATTATTACCCTTTCCTTTCTTTTTATTTTGATTTTTACCAAATTAACTTTAGAGGTTTTAACGGAGGAAGTTGTCGGAATAGGAGTATTTTTTACATTAGGCGTAGTAGACTTAGGATTGGCATGAATGGAATATTTAGACTGAGTCTTAGCATGAAAAGTGCCAATCACACCATCAACAGCATGAGAAGCTAATGGAGGTGTTGGGGTAGGATTCGTAGATGGACAAGGAGAATCAGGGATCAAGTCATATAGTGTGCCTGTTTGTGAATAAACGAGATCCAGATATTGAGTATGACTAATTGTCTGTTCTTCAGTGATGACACCACCCATGGAAACATCACGGGCCATAGGACCAATGAGTGATTTGGTAAACCACTCAGTCAACAGTTGATGAGGAAGGGGAACTTTGATTAAGTGTCTTCTCCTCCTCCACTCATGGATATGATCAGAAATGGGAGTAGAAGAGGATTGTTTAAATGAACTCAAAATTTCACTTCCTATCTCATATCGTATTGGAAATTTGTCACACACCCACTACGAAAACCTAGATTTTCCATCTTTTTCTTCGAGGGACATAATCCCTGAATTTCTATGGGGCCTAGAATAGACCATTCCTTCCCTTATCCTCCTCCAAGTGACCACAACCTGGCCTTAGTGCAAGCGCCTTTCGCAACTCGTGAGTTGGAGAGTCAAGGCTCTCGACTCCTCTTTCTCCAAACGTCAATACCCGAGATGCGATACGGGTATGGCTCCCTCCTCACTAGTACCCGCTACATATAACCATAGGCTAGGCTAAACACTAGCACTACTCACAACTCGCAACTTCGTGAGTTGGAGTGTTGAGCCCTCGTGCTCCTCCTTTGCGAATCCTCGAGATGTGAAAAGTCAACGTTACGTGGATTTTGCTAAAGCGATGCGTACATGCCACTTGTCTCCTCCACTGTATTTTTCTTACAAGATGTGTCACTTCTTCCCATATCACAATAGCTCGACTCTCGGTGTCTTGCGACCTTAGTGATCAAGGTGCAAATTCTTCATCCTTAGAAACCCCGAGACACGATAAGTCAACAATGGGTTGACTCTTTCCCAGGCGACATGTGTCCAGCACCTGTCACCCACTTCCACCTTTCTGTGGGAACTTGTTGTTATGCCACCTATCAACCATGTGGTCCCCACCTAACGGATGTGCCACGTGTTCACACGATCCCTTGATGCTCGACACTTCATGACTTCTGCAGTCGAAAATAAATTCTTTCAACCTTTGAACCCCCAATACGCGATACCACACGAAGGTTCTGACCCAACGGTTCTCCCATGGCTTGGATCCAATGACCACGATCACATCGTGATTTCGTGAATCGTGAGTTTGTGTAGTCCTACCCTTGACCACTCCAAGTCACGAGTCAGGAAAATGCTACCCAACTGCCACGTGTTCTGTGTTGATGGACGGTTCCAAATACTTCAAGACTTTCAGGATGTTGTCGATTCCACTCTCTTGCCTATGAAAAGGTTAAGATCGACAGTCAATAGAGCTCTAACAAATCCTTGGATCTATGGTCCTAGATCCCATCGCTACTTGCGAACGCTGAAAGGGTCGAGGTGTTAACGCCTGCACTCCTCCTCTAGATCCATCGGTCTTGACATATTTGGGGTATTTCTGAAAGGATTCTGACCATCCATCTACCAAACGATGGGGTATTCTCTTTCGATAATTGGAATTGCTATCCTTTCTGATCTTGAATCACGAAATTCAACCTCTTGGAGCTTCAAAATCCCACGACTCAGAGACCTTAGAGAGCTACTCTTTGTTGCATAAAGTTTCCAAACCTGGATCGCATGAACGTTCAGACTTTTCTTGGGCAATTGTTCTTGATCTTAGTCAAGTCTCTGGGTAAAGGTTCGGTACGGTTCCAAGGATTATGGGGTAATTCCCGGGGAAGAGTACTCTCAAGGAGCCTTCCCAGAATATTATGAGAATCAAGCAAACAAGACGATTCTCGGTGGAGTGAACCTGTGCCCCAGACTTAATCATTTGTATAGTAACCAACTATGGCATGTAAGTATACACATGCATCCATTATTTCTAGTCTAAAACACCAGGCAATCATTACACACAGAAATCATTATGGGCATATAAACATCAGCATCTATTCATGATATTCAATTCAAAATTCAAGTCATAAAACACTTATCAGATCCACCAGGCGTGATGCAACTGCTGAGAGGGGTGCTCGTTTCCACCCAACCGTAGGCTCAGTGACTCCAAATGGATTTACCACTAGCCAACCCTGAGCTAGACCACGATGCTTTGAGATTCAGTCTCCTACTTCCAGATCAATGAAAGTCAAGGACAAAGGTTACTCTCCTTCTCCTGATACAGAAAAATAATCTAGGATGAAGGTTACTCTCCTTCTCCTATGTTCAAAACTCTCTTTGTTTATAGAGTTTCTCCAGTTCTCTTCCATGATCCCTGTCGTGCGCGTTGTCTCTCTACCCTTTACCACACTTACTCTCTTGCCTTTTTCTCTGCAATATTGTGTGTGGCACGAATTTCCCCATTCGTGGTCAGGTCTGAGAGATTTTGTGTATGGGCAGTTCATCCCCATCCCCTCATTAACTCTTGAGGAGCCTCCCCACCTACCAATCTAACGGGAAATCCATTCCATGGTCAAAGAGTTGCTTTGGTCTTTGAGCAAGTAAAAACCAGTACAGTACTAGATCGGTGGAAGTTAACGCAACCATTCTAGGTCCCTTCCACCACCTCTCATTAGCCATCGTGGTCTCTTTTAGCACATCCCCCTCCCAGCAATCATGCAACACCTATTCATAACATAATTTACATTCATCGACCTTTTATACAAAGGTCTGTTAAATCAAACATTCGCATCTTTGAGTTTGCCATAGTTCTTGGCCACTATAGTTATTTTTACAGACTAGGGGAAACTGGGTGTTACAAAATTGGTAATGCATTAAGAACTCCATGGCTAAGGTATTGAAGTCATTAAAGAATCTTTGTGGTAACTCAATATACCATTTGGTTGTCAAACCCATAAGAGTTCGTTGGAAAAGATGTAATATTATAGAGTCATCCATTAATGAGTTAGATGAACACCAAATATGGAATGTCATAACGTGATTATTTGGTTCTTCACCTAATCAGTCGTCAAAATTAGGAATATCTGATGGTAATTTAGTAGGTATGATGGGTCAATAAGGAGAATGCAAAATAGGATCATTCAAAACCCTAGATAAATCTGGTAAATCCAAAGTAGCAAGAAATGGCAACTGTATATACCAGTAGGAGGTAGTCCCGCAGGTATACCAGTAGGACCATAAGCAGTCTGTAGATAGTTATAAATTCATATCAAATTCAGTGGTGGAGGATTTTGTGTCGAATAGACAACATGAGTTGGTTGATTAGGTAAGCTTCCTTGGAAAGGAGCATTAGACTAAAATTTTTGACCCCAAGTAGGATCCATAGAACCTCGATATGGTTGCCCGAGATTACGGGGTACAAAAGAATTAACTTGCATATGTTGTACCCCAGAAGGTTGTTGATTCCATTGGAAATGAATATTCCAATTTTGAGATTGTAATCCAAGTATTTTTCCATAAACCGGGTTATGGCCTACAACTTGATGTTTCCCCCCAACTTGAGGTTTCCCTCCGACAGGAATTTGAAAACCAGAAGCAACGATATGACTTGTGCCTCCAACTTGATTGAAGTGACTAGGACCAGGATGATTATATCATCCAGGCGAAGGTGGGGGAGGAATGTGAGTCCCTCTGGAGAGAACCTAGGTAGGTGTAGGAACAAAATGACTAGCAGTGTTATACCCAAGAGGAATACAAATATTAGACGTTCCAAATGGACTCTGGGCAGGATTAGAAATGGAAGTATTCAAATAATTATAACTAGGGGGAATTGATGGATTTGATCTAACCGGAAGTGGTGTTCCCATAGGAGCTTGAGTGATAATCGTATTTCTAGTAGAAACAGGCATAGCTTGTGGGACCATGGTAGAGTTAGCAAGCTGGAGAGGACGAACCGAGTGAGAACCAACCAACAATTGATCTAAACCTATGACAAAATTATTGGTCGTGCCATTAAAATGATCTAAAGGTATTGTATAAGAAGTGGAAGTCACAAGTGTATGTGATACCATAGGTTGATTAGAAGTTCTCGGGCCTAAATGACTCATTCCTAGTTTTTCAAAGATATCTTATCCAGAAGAATTTTTCCAAAGAGAATGACTAGGACGCGAAGAGCTAGGATCAAAAGTTTCAGTAGTGTGGACTGAAGTTCTAAATGACTCACTTTTAAAAAATGGATCATCTACACCAGACTCCTCGTGAGGTCCAGTAGGTATTCCAATATACTCTTCAGAAACAATGTTTCCCGATGAATTTATTTGGAACAAATGTGGATCTTGTACAACACTCAATAACAAATTTACGGGAAGTATTGACTCCTCCAATGGATTAGAACTTCCAATGTTAGAGGCTACGTCATTATTTATTTCTCCTTCAGGAGAACCCTCTGGTGATTTAGGAAGAAAAGGAACGTAATATTCCAGATCTTCTGGAGGTATCCCTTGCATCCTACGTGAATGGCGAGGGCCGATGTTGGCCGCACCAAATAAAGAATGAAACAAATCTATGGACAACTAGAGAAACAAACAACACTCAGTAATAAAATCTAGAAATCAAGCACACAAACAAACCTTCTTATTTCTAATTCACTAGTTGGTGATGAAATCCAACGTCATGAAATCAAGACAAGAAGATCTTGTGATAAAGAGGGTGGAAAAGTTACATTGACAACCTGCTTAACGGACTTACACCCTGGTGCAAGCTCCCACACATAGTCGTGGGTATACCCTCAAAGGAGCCCGAGTGAGTTTGGCCAACATCAATTCCAAGTACTGTGAAGACTTGCCCCTCCATAGTCACTTCGTGTAAAGACCCTAAAGAGATATTCCACTAATGTTACCAATTACAAAAATGATGCATGGGGAAACAGTCGACAGTCCGATCCACGTACAAAGGTAGGGTATCTAAGCCAGAAATCAACTCGAGACGGTCCCCACATGATTTTATTCTCAAGTGACCCCCAATAATATGCTCAATCTCTACACTAAGACCAACAAAGCAGGGTGAGTAACTCTGCTAGTCCTAATGCGACCTCATGATTGACCCTTGTGTTAGAAGGGCTTCCCAGGACAAAATGCAGCAAGTGGATTTAAACTCTCCCTATCACAAGACACTATTGTGTGTTTTGATTCTTTGGATATTTTTCCTTACAACCTATTCCAAAGCGCTATCCTAGCTAATGTTGGTGTAGAGAATTTCTAGAAAATAAAAGTTGCTAATAAAGTTTAAAATTGCATTGTATTTTAAAGGTTGTTTCTTACTCAAAAGGGAAACAAAAATGAAACTGATGAAGTATGTGACCTTGACCCAATAAAATGCAAGAAGAGATGATTATGCAATATTTTAATTCGATGAACTCTAATTAAAGTAGGAAGAAGATATCTCTTTTTGGAATAAAAAAGCCACGAAACATAATTTCTCAATTTTTGAATGAAAAAGATACCAAATAATAAAAAACTACAAAATTTTCCAACTTTTCTCTTTTAAAAAATATTTGAATGTAACAATTTTCTCGTAAAGATTACTAAAAAGAAGAAATACTTCTTTCTTTCTCAAATCATATCAGAGATGTAATGAAAAAGAGAAAGAATAATCCAAGAAATTTAGCAGATTCTCAACTATTCCCAAATCAATATCACACTGTAGACAGAAATGAAATGATAAGAATTTTTTTTTGTCAAATACAAACAAAAATGTCTCTCAATCAACTAACAATCCAGAAAGTAAAAACAATCCAAAACTCCAAATAAATCAATAACTCTTTGTCAAACAGGCACTCAAGACCAAGATCTAGAGATTATACCCTTGTGACAAAAAACCAAAAGAAAAACATGCAAAGTTTACAAAGAAGACTTTAAATTTCCAAAACTTAATCAAATGTAGACTTCAAAGTTAAAAATCAATCATTCACTAGTGTCAGAAGTCCATCCTAGGTAGTATAGGAAAAACTGGGTAGCGAAAAGAAAAAATGACTATCTCCCTACAATTCCTACAGGAATCGTCACAGGTTGCAGTGGAGCACAATGTGACGATCTAGGGTAATCACAGGCTTTCAATAAGGTATAGTGCGACATCGTCGCACTGGTATGCACCAGTAGAGTGTGATCACCCACTGACTTAGAGAATGACATTAACCAAAAGAAGGCAGGCTAAAAGCAAATAAGAAGCAAAAAACCAAAAAGGTCGTAGTACCTAGTATGGTATCCAATTTTGTTATCGGACTAATTGATAAGTGCAGACACAAACATATCTCTCTAACCTCCATAGGAAACTAGAACAAAACAAGACAGAATACATACTTCACCTTAAACTTTATTGTCATATAAACTAGTTTAGAGAGGTACAAGTGACATACCTTTTAAATTCCTCTTGATCCTCGCTAGTGTTGTCCTTGTAGCTCATTCCTTGAGTGTGAAAAATGGTGAGCCTGTCTAAGAAGTACAAACTGACAAAGAAGGAAAACAAATATTTATATATTCCAATGAATTATATGTATAAGATCAAGGAGTTATGCAATAGAAGTTGAGATTCTTTTATAAGGAATAAATTTATTGTTGTATTAAATTAAATTGAAAGTGGAGAATACAACCCATGCTTTGATGTTGCAAGGTCCCCTTTCAATGGCTCTTTACTCCAACACACACACCTTTTCTCCAATTCCTTGAATGAAGAAGATCCATAATATGACTTGAAGAACTAAAGAAAATCTCCCAATCATAACCTATAGTAGAACTCTCCATGCAAATCTTAGCCTATTTAACCTTAGCCTTTTCCATGAGAGATCCCTCTTTATACAGTGTGAAAGAGAGATGGATGAGGAGATTAGTATGATCCCACTAAATTAGAGAAGTGAGTGAGATCCAAACCGATCGGAGGCCACCTCGTCTTCTATAAGATTCCCTTCTAGAACATTCGTGAATTTATACTTTTCCTTTTCTTTAAGCATCGTCGTACACTATGCAAAAGCATCATGCGATGACATCGCAGTCCAATTTTAGGGTAGAGTGCGATGATAAGGAATTGTTGCACCCCATGCATACAACAAGTTGTGACAACTTTCCTTTTTTTGGTTTTTGAAAGAGGAAAAACAAACCACTTTTCTCATGGAGAAAGTCTCTTTTAATATTTTCAGGGAACATGAACACATGTTGTCAATTTCTCATTGGGGTGACCAAAATAATGTGTAACAAGGTCATAGTTCCTAAGTTCATAGTTCTTGAGGTTTGATGTAGGAGCATTGTAAGAAGCCATCCAAGCAAGCATGAAGGCGGAAGACAGTTGGAGGAGAGCAACACACATATTGTACATTTTTAAATGTTTTTAAAAACATTAATGAACAGATGTTAATGTAGTAGTTAAGGGAAATGTACTTGCATGTTGTAAACAAATCTTGAGTGATTTTCTCTCATCTGTCAATGTAAAAGGCATTTAAGCCCAGTTAATGAAAGTAGGTAGATTTGAATTCATAGATTAGACAGTTAGAGCGTAGGAGGGAGAACGGATATAGACACCCTCGCCTTTGTATCATGGTAATTGTTGTTGTA